>CANTFL010000504.1:0-124480 GCA_947650285.1 Hyaloperonospora brassicae | reverse complement strand
ACCGCACAGAACAAGCTGCCTACACTGAAACAGTGACGGAACGTGCCTCGCAACCCTACGTCCACGGCATGTGCATAGGAAGGCCTATCTTCTATACGGACGCATACATAGAAAGGTAAGACTATAATTGTGTTCAATGCAGTCGAATATCCTATAGCACAATTTCTTCTAGTCAAATGGATCAACTGCAAACTCCAAATTATTATTTCGTTGAACGCCAATTGTTGCGTGTCTAGCAGCGATTAATGGCTAAGTTACTTGATATGATGGACTGCACTAAAAAGTACGATTTTACGCGGCGTAGTCCTTCAGATCACCCCGGTGTGGGCTACGAGTGCAGTGACACTGTTATAATTTCTTAGAGGGTCCTCACCCCGTATTCCACTGTGGGAATTTGAGGTCAGTAGGGCTTCCATCCGACCCAAAGTAATACATACCTAAGGTGCGGGTTGGTAGGGCGGTCACCCGTTGGCTGTTTGCTCGTCTAATATGTTTGTCTATCCCCGGCGCCTGTAACCGTACCCGCCCCCGTGGGTATCGATCCAGGTACTCCTCCCGGTACCAGATTCAGTGGCACTAACCAGTAAGTAGAGAGGTGTCGATATTACCCAATGCAGTTTACACTCCTATAATATTAGGCTTGCGAGGTACGTATTGGAGAATATAATTTTTAAGACGATATTCATATTGACCCAATTTTAGTTTGAACTACACGAAACAAACTAATCTTCTCAACCACCGACTACAAGTCCTGCTGAATTTAATTTGTTCAATGAATTAGCGAGCTTCGGCTTGGTCACATCTGCAGCATCTGTCCCGTCTCGAGCGCTTTCACACGCTTGTTGAGCAATATGCTCGTAGCTTTCCGATATCAGTAAAGGCTACCAGTGTGCTCGATCAGCGCAGCCCCAAGAAAGGATGCAGAATAGGTGCAATGTTCTTGCAAAGAAGTTGCGAAATATCACGTTGCAGCTGTTAGCCGCATCCAGTGGCTCTACGATTAGAAGGAACGTGGTCATTCAAGTCAATTACTGAAGTACGCGCTGATGGGACCCAATGGCGTAATTTTTGACAGTTTCGGTGATGCACTGCCTATTATAGCAAATGTAAAGAAAATATAAGACGTGCCAATCGGCCAAATTTTTGCTCTAATTGCCAGCGCTGTGATCCATCACACGCTCAGTATAATTGACTCTTCGTCTGTGCAGTGAGTCACACGGCCTGCACGCTCCCGTTGCAGCTATATTACACTCGCATTGCGATTCTCACTAAGGGATCGTTCCATCGATGATCCGTTACTCAATCTACGGCTACTCGTGGCAGCGGTGCGTACATCGACGTAATATCGATGTAACCTGCACTGACATCACAAGGCGCTTAGTCCAAAACCTTTATAAACCTCAAGGTCCTCGTAGAACGTAAATGTATATTCCCCAGATAAGAATTTAAAATGTTATGGTCTCAGTGACGCACTGTTGAACTTCCCGACCTTGCCGGGACGAGGCGATTGGGCCACCAGCGTAGATGAGACTTTATACACGAGAGGAGCCACCACTACGCTATGAAGCTCTCGGCAAGCTATTGTCCAGGTCTCCGTGACTCAGGTGAGTAGAGCCACCGACTCAACACGCTTCGTGCCTTTCAAGTCACTTACTTGGAATGTAGCTGCCGCGCTGATGAACTTTGCCTGTCTTTTGGAGAAGAGAAAAGGCGTTGGAACACTGAGTGTGAAGCTTAACAAGACAGTTATAGTCTCAACACCTGCGGTCAAGGACTTTTCTTCGGCAGCGTTTCCATTATTGCCACTTTTCGATACTTGATGAGATCGTAGTGGACCGCGGCGATGAAGGGATGCCGCTTGTTCTTATCGGGGCATTCTGACTATAATATATTATTTCTAGCGAGTCGTAGCTGCACTTAGCTATCGACAAACAAAATGGTTGAGTACTGCTCTTCGTCTATTGACCACGTCAGGCACGCTAGCTCATTGTATTGCAAGAGGCAGGACTGCAAGTGTTGCGTGTCATTTGAAGCGTATCGGAAGCTACTCATCTGATGCACAATACTTCGCTGCCGTTTTGTATCTGAAGTCGTGGCGTTATTTATGTGAAGTGTCAAGATCTGCCTATCCTTTGCAACTACATCATGCATGTACTACGGTAGATCAACGTGTTCTGAGAAACGAATATGTGTAGATTTATACACCTGCACTACGTATTGAATGGCAATCGTCGCACCTACGCGCAGTACTGACGTCTGGGGCCCGAATGGGACCTCCCAGCCAGACGTTCCAACACTCATTTGATGATCCGCTCAGCAAACGTTTCTATTCTACCAATGGCAGGGGGTCAACACAAACGGAAGCTGCTGTCTTCTTGGTGATTAACGTGACTGTTGTTTCAGTATTTCATTCTTGACATTGCATATCAAGTTGCTTGGCATCAAGAATGCAACGGAGAGCTGATCATGTAAATTGCAGCACCCTCTAGTCATTGTGCACACGGATTTGACAGCGACGCCTGTCCTACATTCCAATATCTCATTCATAGCTTACTGATAAGTCTAAACGGTAAATTACGATGATGGTAAGCGTACTTGGCACACCTAGCATTACCCTGCGCCAGTCGATGCTCAGTTTATCCGGATGCATTTGATATCGTACAGCAAAGAGAAGTACTGCCACCATTTCGTCCAGATTGCGTACCGAACACAGCAGCCGCAGTTGTAGAGAGTCTACTCGGCAGTCATACGTATGATTGACGCAGCATCTCATACATTGATGCTCCGAGCCACGGACGTGCCAATGGAGGCGATGCTGATTTAATCCGATGGACCTTGTTGATTATTTGCGAAAGTCAATTGTAGCCTTCAAATTTGTCAAGTCTCAAAAATGAATTGGGATGTAACCGGGTTACACGTCGGCTGGTAGTCGACGATAGGTGTGGTGCACACAAGAGAGGGGGTTACCCTATAAAGTAATTTTAGAACACAGTGAGTGTATCAATTGTTGAAGACCGATGGCTGTCATCAATTGATTGCGAGATCTTTTAAGAGGTTATTTAGGTAGCAGGTTAAATACGTTGTTCTAAGGTGTTCTTTTAGGTTAATCAGAGGAATGAAAATTCAGTTCCCCTTTTGATCAACATAAGACACGTGCCTTGCGAGGCGTCTTGATCGGAAGAGCTAGCAACGCCTGTAAAGGTAGCTACTCCTTGAGCACTCTGAGCTGTGATTCTCTTGAATCGTTTGGTCCCCCTGGAACAGGGACCGTAAGCTCTCTGAGCTTGTTGACTCTTTGAGTCGGGTTTGAGAACTAAAGTTGCTCGTAAGAGCGTTAAGTCTTCCTCTGACTTAAGGAGCTGTGTAGCTCCGCTACACTTGATAGCACTTGTAGTCAATCTACGCCTGAGTCGTTACGACTGATCCTCTGTGAGGATGGAGCAATCCACACCCCTCTCTGAGGCCCAAAAGGTCGCGCTTGATAAGCTGACCGCGGCCGTAGGCCCTGAGTACGTGGAGTTTCTCGCTGCACAAGGTCCCGATGTGCTCAACGCACGAGTAGAGACCTTCATGCAGTGTGAAACGGCCCTGTTGGGCCAGGTTCAAAACCAAGTAGCATCGGCCATGCCAACACGCTATGTGGCTATGGCACCAGAAGAGGCTAAGCGTCGTCCCCTTCGGGTGGACGTCACACATTATTTTGGAAAGAAGGGGGAAAACCTGACCCTCTGGATCCGTGAGAATGGGATGGTCATGGACTCTGGTCTCATCTCACTTGAGAACCAGCGGGTCTCACTGCCTATCTCCAAGCTCGATGGAAGAGCTAGAGAGTGGGCTCTGACGTGTGGCACGTCGTTCGACTTGGCGTTTCCCACATGGGATACGCTCAAGTTAGACCTATTGCGAGTTTTCTCGCCGCCTAACCAGACTTATTGCGTGCGCTCACGCTTCTTGTCTAACCGTCAGGGTAAGAATGAGTTAACGTACTATGTCCAACAATTGAAAACTCTGAGGGCTGCTATGCAGTTTGGCCCTCTCCCTGAGACAGTCTGTGTGACTGTCTTCATGGAAGGTCTTCGTAATGGCGTTGCCACGACCGAGGTGGTTCGGGTCCATCCCTTTACTTATGAAGCGGATGTGAGCAACGCTTTGAATGCGGAGCATAACTTTAAATCTGCAAGACTTGGTTGAAATGGGTACAACCCAAGCTATGCGGGGGCAACTTCAGCAAATAGCTCAGCTTACCGGAAGCCTGAAGTGATAAATCTTAGCCATGCTGAAGATGAAGTTGAAGCGGAACTTCTGTTTGCAGAGCAACGACAGGAAGTGAGACGATGTTATATATGTGGAAGCACTGAACACTTGCGTCCCTATTGTGCTTTGCGTAAACAGCGACTGAACCCTATGGGTCGCAACCCGATCCCCAACCAGAAACCTGGTATGGCACGGGGAAACGTCGACACCCAGTGAGCGCGGGTGCCCTATTGGGGAGAATTGAATTCTGTCACTTCAATACGAGGTTTAGTGAAACAGAATTAGCCTTACTGAGCTCTGTGCCCGCCTGCACAGAATATGGATACAAGCCTTGTTGTTAGTCGTCGAGGAGAAGGTTTAAGGCTTTCAGAAGCATTGGTCGACCTCAATCGATTGTGGGGTGTCATGCAATTATGCTCGACGTCGTTCCCTTGAGGGAAGTCAGCGATACGCTGAAGCACTCAAGGGGCATGAGGGTGATTTAATCACCGTTCATTTAGCGACTGGTAGTCGCGTCGTTTTCTGGACTTTGAAAGCATTGAACACTGTCTTGTCCTCGATTTGGATTCGAGATACGATTTCGTCCTGGGTATGGCTTGGCTTGAACGCCATGAACCATGGATTGATTGGAGGTCTAAGACCTTAGGCGCAACGCGCAATGTTTCTATCGAAGCTTTGGAGAGTCATAAACCCACCTTTGCTAGGCAACAAACTCGCTGTTGGCGCGAGCCATTGACGGAAGATATCAATGTGCTGGACATTGGTATGTCTGAGTTGATTAACTCGAATGTCAATGACATCAATATGGAGCGGAGCTCTTTTACCGTATGTGAAGAGAGCTATACTCCGTTGAGTGATACTCGTTGTGATAATGAGTCACTGCATGCGTCAAGCATGGTTGGCCTAGGACCGAGACATCAAGAAGGTAATTCCTCAGATGGGAGTGGGTTGGCACGTGAAATCCCACCAAGTGAGGGCGGCCGTGATGGCACCTTGCTGAATGTCGGTAATGACATTGATGGCGAGAAGCCAGAGCGTTCAGGGCTAGGCCCGAATGCTGTACGTGAAGTGGTCCGTGTAAATCCACTGGATGAAGTGTTCGAATTACGTAACACATCGCCAGATGTCGTTCAAGACATGAGCTCTCGTATAGAGCGTGCTAAGATAAATAGCAACTACGGGGACCCTTCTGTCCCGGCCTCTAGGAGGCGTAAGGTTTCTTTGAGTAAACAATTTTAGCATCGGGTGGCAACTGTTAAGCGCCCCACGTCAGAAACGTCACATGGTACAAAATGATAATACACTATACACACTTGTTAATGGAGTTACTGGTCATGTTGATGGTAACATACGTCTCGCAACTCTTCCGTCCATGGACGCTCTCTTCGAACTCGACGAAATGTCTGACGGCGAATTTAGCCAAGCCTTACAGGCAGGAGAATTATCCGAGTTAGTGGTCATTCGGCCGGATATTGAGCTGAAATCATCCTCGTTATTCGACGAGTCTGTCCTTGAGGACACAAAGGCGGCGTTGGATGCCCGTAGTGGATATTCGATCCTTAAGGATCCTCTTGATCCGTTCTATCCTTTGGTAAAGGAGTTTCAGGACGTGGTGTGTCACAACCCACCGTCCGTCTTACCTCCCGATAGAGGTGTACGTCATGAAATTGACTTGGTTCCTGGAACTAAATACTGCGTAACACGGCAGTGGCCTTTACCGAAGGAACAGTGCGACGTCATTGACGACTTCTTTCTTGCAAAGCACGCAGCGGGCATGGTTCGTGAGAGCGAATCTCCTCATTCTACGCCCACATTTTGTGTCAAAAAGCCTAATGGAAAGCGGCGCATTGTTCATGCTTACAATAAGCTTAATGCGACTACCATCCCGGCTCAGACACCATTTCCGAGGAAGGATGTTCTTCAGAACAATAAGATGGGATGTACAATTTAAAGTGCGCTCGACTTAGTCAATGGTCACTGCTCATGCGAAAAAAACGATATTCCGCTGACGGCGATCAGCACTCCGAGCGGTATTCTCTGGGAGTGGCTTGTTATGCCGCACGGGTCATCAAATGCCCCGGCTGCATTCAATCGTCTTTTGACACAGTTGTTTAGACCTCACCGATGATATGCACAGACGTACTTTGATGACATCTTTGTTCACTGTCGTGCTATAAACGGTAGGTCAGATGTATACAATCACATCGACCATTTAGGAGCAGTGCTCGAGTGCATGCGCACAAACCAGTTGTATGCCAACACCTCTAAGTGCATCTTTGGTGCACAAGAGATTCCCTTTTTAGGGTGCTTCATTGGGAAGCGTGGCCTTAGAGCGGATCCCGCTAATATAAAAGCCATAGTTGATTGTCCGGTTCCAAAGAATTAAAAGGATTTACGTAATTGGCTTGGCCTTGCCAATTACTTACACAAGTATAGTGCAAACTATGCAGACATGGCTCGACCATTATCCAATCTCCTTAAAAAGGATGTGGAATGGTGTTGGACGAACACCGAGCAGGAAGACTTTACGGCGGTAAAAGAGAGTCTCCTTCATGCGCCAATCTCGGCTTTATCTGATACTGATCGATCATTCAGTGTCGTCTGTGACGCATCTGACTTTTCCATCGGCAGTGCTCTGTTACAAACAGATAATGATGGACGGGAACGCGTCATTGCGTTTGAGTATCGACAAATAAAAGCAGCGATAAAAAACTATCCTGCTCATAACAAAGAGCTACTTGCAATGAAGTACACTTTAGTTAAGTGAAGAGTTCATCTGCTTGGCTCTAAGCCTTTTGTGGTCTACACCGATCATGCGTCACTACGAACTGCGACCTAGTCGCCACACCTCTCTCAGAGAATGGCCCGTTGGCTTTCATTCTTTGCGGAATACAACTTTAAGGTATAGTATAAGCCGGGCAAGCAGAATGCTTTGGCTGATGCGTTGTAACGCAGGCCTGACTATGAGCTTGCTCATGTTACGACTCTGTCATCATCGGTCACGGACCTCATTCGTTCGGCATATGCCAAAGATAAACACTGTGTAGCTTTGCTACGTGCTCTGGGGAGCGAGGAGTTTAACGACTCAGACATTAAATTGTCGGCACGTTTGCGTGCGCGGCTACATCGATATTCCATCGATCAAGGCCTGTTGTGCTATAGCACAGATATGGAGGATACTCCCCGTATCGATGTCCCTCATGATAAGGAATTGAAGTATCGCATCCTCTATGAGGCGCATGATACTGCGGTGAGCGGTCATCTCGGTCGAGAAAAGACCTATAGCTCCGTGAGCCAATATTATTGGTGGCCCAAGCTTTACAAATGGGTAAGCACATATGTGCGTACGTGCGAAACGTGTCAACGGGTGAAACCCTCACCTCATGCGGCTGCGCCGCTCGCTAGTCTCCCCATACCCTTTGGGTGCTGGGAGTCCATCAGCATGATTTTAATGTTCGGTCTGCCGGAAGATGGGCAAGGCAATACGGGTATTGTGGTCTTTGTTGACCGTTAGAGCAAGATGGCTCATTTAACGGCGGTGCCGGATACCATGGATGGTGAAGGTACAGCTACGCTGTTAATCGATCGAGTGTTTCGACAACACGGTTTGTCGTTGTCAATTGTCTTGGATCGAGATCCTCTCTTCACTGGTAATTTATGGAGACACATCCTCCAGGTGATCGGCACACGTTTAGCAATGTCCTCAGCGGATCACTCTCAGACTGATGGTCAAACCGAGCGATTGAGTCGCATCATCGGTGACATCTTGCGCAGTGTTTGCGCTGAAAAGACTAAGCGTTGGAGTTCGATGCTCCCTGTCGTTGCGTTTGCGTTGAATAACGCCGTGCATGCCTTCACCGGCTACACACCGTTTTATGTGAATGGCCTCACACACCCTGGTTTACCATTAACGCTACCACGGCGTAGTTTAGGGCTTGGAAGGGGAGGAATTGCCGATCGGCTTGCTTATATCATCCCTGCTAGTGTTAAAAAACAGGTTAGCGAGTTTCTCGCAACGCTTTTGACAGTCTTACGACATGTGCGTGACTCACTGGCTGATAGACAAGATAGACAAAAGGAGCAAGCTGATGCTAAAGGCAGAGGATGTATTGAACGTTAAGAGTGCGGAGACCAAGTTCGACTCAATGATAAAAACTTACCTACAAATGTAGTCTCTGCTGTCTTCAAGACAAAGTTGCGCCCGCGCTTCATTGGACCACTCACGGTCGTCGCCAAGAAGAGACGTGCGTACACGCTCAACCTTCCGCGCAAATTGCGCACACCCCCTGTGTTTTACGTTGAATTGATTAAGCCATATTGGGATCCTTCCCACGTGAACTTGGATGCGCTTGCGTCTGATAGGTCGGCTTTGCCATCATTTATTAAATACTTATAAGGGAGTAAACCTGAGCCTCGATCCGAGCTTGGCCCAGCTCGAATGCCTGGACACGGGCTTGGTCCAACTCCAACACCTCGACACAGGCTCGCATCGCGTCAACAGCACTCTAAGGCTTACCCAATGTCTCGCGGAGACTACTCAGCTCGAGAAGCACCTTCTCGTGTCCCAACTTTGGTATACCGACCACCTCCGACGCTGCTCGATGAGCAAGGGACCACCAGTTCCATCTTGAGCGACACCTAAAACGACCCCGTCGTCAGGGTCAATACCATATATGGTAAAGTGTCGAGGGTACCCGGAGTTGGAGAACTCGTGGGAGTTCAAGATACCCCTTAGGCAGGAGTGCCTATACGCCGTTGGTTTTTTGAACATCATGGCAGGGGTCATCCCTTGACCGAGAGCTCTTCTCACTAATAGTGGTGGGGGCGGGTGGGTAGTTGGGAACCGCTTGACCAACACCCACATCAATCAGCTCAGCCGGAGCATAGCTTGTTCAAGTTCGCAACTTGCCACGGGCCTTAAGCTTGGCGTGATCATACCGAAGATTTATTTCTAGCCGAACATCTGCCACATCGGCGCTTGCTCTGAGAGCGAACACGCTGCTGAGGTGTCGTTTCCGATGCATCCAGCGAAAAAAGCGTTTTCTTCTTCCTCCTGAGATTCGCCCGCGAATAAGAGGATGGATATACCCTTCATCGATGGAACCGGTGCACTCCGTGCTTGCGTGTCAAGTCGCAACTTGAATTGACTCTGAGTAGTCAAGTAAGGTTGCAGGTACCTCTCACGTAGTGCCTGTCGACTTGCTATCTCATCAGAAGATGTTGGCTCAGCGCCAATGGTCCACGTTGCCAAAGAATGACCTGTCGTTTGGGGTATACGCTCTTATACATTGAGTGGTGCGAACAGATAGCCACGACGACCCTCAAGCGTTGAAGCAAGCTGCATACGATGCTGAGCGCACTCCTCTTGTTGTATAGTTAACTGTTGTTGATCATCAAGCGGATTGGTAATGATGGCATCGCCCACGATAAGTGTTTGATGCAGCGCTGATGGTGCGTTAACTTTGCCACGTTCGGCATATAGGTTTGGTGCAATATGAGGCGCTGCCCTTGTACTGGTGAGTCGGACTTTGTCCTCTCTTCACCATGGATATCGGTACCGCTGCCGTCATTCACCCCCACATCAATGCCGAGGTAGGAAGAGAGAGTCTTGGATGTATGCGATGGCGATGCCTTGGTGTTTTGTGTTTTGCCAACCGTGAAGGTTGAAGCGCACACACACCGTCCTCTGTAAGAAAAGAATTCGATTCACGTTTTGTGGTGGCGTCAGTCTGGTGGGGGATGTTGTAAAGGGATTACACGTCGACTGGGAGTCGACAATAGGTGTGGTGCACACAAGGGATGGGATCCGCTTTTAAAGTAATATCAAAACACAGTATCAATTGTTTAAGACTGATGTCTGTCAACCATTGATTACGAGATCTTTTGACAGCTTTATTAAGGACTTTAGCGAGTAGGTTAATTACTTTGTATCTATGGTGTTCTTTTAGTTTACAAGAAGAAATAAAATTCAGTTCCCATTTTGATCCGATAGACACGTGTCTCTTTGAGGCGTCTTGTGATCGTTGAGGAGGTAGCAACGCCTTGATAAGGCAGCTACTACTTGCACTCTGTGTGTTTGATTCTCTATATCGTTCAGGTTCCTCTGGAACAAGGACCGTAAGCTCTCGGAGCTGTTCGACTCTTTGAGTCGGGTTCTTTGAACCAACCCTTAGCTCTCGGAGCTGTCGACTATTTGAGTCGGGTTTGTAGAATTAAAGTTGCTCGTAAGAGCGTTAAGTCTTCCTCTGACTTAAGGAGCTGTGTAGCTCCGCTACACTTAAATTTTAGCTTCACGAACCTTGACGATTGAGTAAAAAGAGGCATTATTAACCCTATCTCGGACCAACGTTTTAGTCGCCGCAAACCAGATTCATTTATAGTCAGAGCTCTTTATCCTCAGGTAGCTCAATCGTGGCGTGCATGCTCACGTTCAGACCATTCGCCACCTTACAGCCAATACGTTTCATATATACGAGTTGATGACAAGGTTTATTCAATGTATATAGTCTATCTTCCTATAAACTTACTTGTTCTATTACGTAATAGATACGGAAGAATACGCATTCTGAGTGGTGGAACAGAATGTATTTATTCTGAAATAGCCTAGCATCGAATTTAGGTCCTATCGTCCCCCGATGCTACAAGTGGGCGGAGTTCGAAACAACTAGTTCAATCCTACGTGACGAATAGAGAAATTGTCACTCCTAAATGTAAAAGATTTTACCATTAAATCATTTAAATCACAGGGTACCATGCCTACATACGTATTGCACGAATCAAATGCTGCCAGCAGTATTACGTAGCGAACTTCCGTCGACCAATACGGGGCCAAGAAGCGATTCCGAAGCTAATGCGATGTCACAATAAGGTAGCGGATCTATCAAACCTGGTCGAGGGCAGCAGAGTGGATCACCTTGTTGATCGAACGACGTCAAGACTCTGTAGGCTTCTTGACGAAGGTAAATATTAACATGCCGAATTAACGTGTTGCTGCCCCTGGTGAAAAAATGTCCCTCACCTTCTTGCAGATAATATTGACAAAAGGCATGCCACGTCAAGCCCTAACTTACTGTTACACGTCAAGCAATGTATTTCGACGCCGATCGCTGGAGGACCTTAGTCTACTGCTTGTTGAGCGCGAGACCCTTCAACCGAGGACATCATTGCGCCCTACAGCATGCTTATCAGTAAAAGCAGATATACAATCATTCATGCTTTAATATACGCTTCGCTGAATAACGCTACATTGTGATAATACTGTCCTACATTCAGATGATAAATTCGATGTCATCATTGACCTTCAATAGCCCAAGCAGTTGGAGGCATGGACCAGCTGGTAGCGCATATCTAAACCGATGTCATATATGGAGCGGTTATAAGCCTTACAATGCTTTATGACTGATACGTTGGTCTCTTCTGTGGTACAACATTGAGATCGAACACACAAGACCCCACTTTAGCTCCCCGCTACGCTTCGGCAAGCTACTAGTTGATGTGATAACTTTCGCATGGACTAAGGTTCAGCACACGGATGATTTTATATGGCCGGGCCATCGAGGCATTCTAAAAGAAAGAACATTTATTAAAAAAAGATA
The DNA here is from genome assembly GCA_947650285.1 of Hyaloperonospora brassicae. Lineage (NCBI taxonomy): Eukaryota > Oomycota > Peronosporomycetes > Peronosporales > Peronosporaceae > Hyaloperonospora > Hyaloperonospora brassicae. The sequence continues at coordinate 112,631 of CANTFL010000504.1, read as the reverse complement.
TCATTTTTTAGAAGCGGCACCAAAGGAAAATCTGGGTCTACCGAAGAGTCTATCATCATGTGACTGGCTGCGGTAACTCTATCACATCACCAAGACGTTAAGGGAATGCGTCACGATGTGATAACATAAGAAATCCTTCGAGCAAATTATACAAGTGAAAGACTACCCTGTTCTCTGAGTAAATTTGTTATCGTGACAACAATGAAACATTGCAAGTCACAATAAGTGACAGACCTAGTGTAGTCGCTTTATAGCTTGATCTGATAGAGTCTCGAAATTCCAATTTGGAGATACTGTGGTTCGTAACGAATGAAATAAAACGTTACAGGATAGATCTGCGTCGTGACAAGATTCAAACGATCGACGCACTCGTCTAAAAGGATATGTGCGCTGCCAATATTTGGTCGGCATCGATTATAAGAATACTTTTATTATATCTGAGAATTATTAGTAGACCAAAAATATCTGTGAGATACTCAGTACATGCTAAAACCTTTCTGCATACCGAGCATTCTTGATTAAGTAATCGATACACGTTTGATTAAATGGATGCATTTTTTATTGTAAGATAGCGGTATAATTTGCCCTAATCATAGGGCACTTGACATGAGATCGAGCTCAACTCGAGCTTGAAGCAGTGTATCACGCAGAAGTAGCTCTTGAAACGTAAAAAAGTCCAAGGGATGACCACATATATGCTGATCGCTTAGTAGAGTGTGTGTGTAAGAGAATCGACCCATCAATCTCCGAACATATGTGCGCAAAATATTATTAGAGGCTGCCAAATATGCGCGCATTCAACAAATTGAATGGTGCGCCGGTATCTGCACGTACGGAGCTGTACATGTAGGTTGACATCTTCCATGATATGTTAATATTTACTGTATTTTGTTCAAGCCTCTAATATATAAGTATGTCTGATTTTCTGCAGGAACGAAAATTTCCGTACTTGGCAATATAACTCTTTTAGGGAAATGGTCGAGGAAGGCGAGTAATGACACAAAGGATGGAAACTAATTTGCCACAATTTTAAAGATATATATCACATGTTATTTTAGGTCGGTGCGCGATGTTGCGCATCGAGCTACGTCGACGATGTATTCGTCGATTGACATCATAAAAGCGGAAATACAATTGCAGTGATACAGCGATTTCACGTCTGTAAGGTTCTCGCGTTTAATCTCGAGCTTAAGAATTACTACCATTCGTCAAGATTATAGAACTTGCTAGCTAAAAAAAGTTCAGGTTGTATCAATATGAAAGTTCTTAATTCAAGGGCTTCAATTCGGTAGCCATGGCGACGCTCTATATGAGGTGGATACGATCACCAATGGTCTGTGCAAATTTCTGTCGAATAAATTCAAGGTTTTACTGAAAATAAGGCGTACTTGCACTATTTATTTTTGAACGCGCCAAAAACACCGTTCTTACAATATATTCTATATTTAATCTTAACGATAAACTATCTTAGAATGTGAAAATCAACACCCTGGATAAAGTCTTAATACCAGATCGATTTGTTGGCTTTCGCTGAATTATTTTTTATATCCGTTACCGACAAAATCATATTATATGTGTCGCCAGGGATTTTACGATCGCTACGCATTGATGCAGTACGACACAGACGGCTCCGAGCGCTTCATCTAATTGAATTATTCGGTTTTGCTGCAAATCGAGGGATTCAATGTACGCAGTGCAGATCAATAACTTCTTTAACATGGAGTATGCACTGGCTTAGGTAGCTTACATCTATCGAAGATATCATTTATTGTTAATCAAACGTATTTGTGATGAAGCACGGGTGTCAATAGGAGCCGTATTTTTTAAACGTGAATCGAACGCTCTCTTTCTTTACATGTACATGTTATCCTAGTAACATAAATAGGATGGATGGACATCGTCATTGATGCAATTGTGCGCCATTCGTAATGAGTTGGCTACTCGTCCCAACAGTGAGTATCAAATCACCCTTGAATTGCATATACGCAGTCTACTGTCGTGTAGTCCACCTGACAACGCGTAATAAAAGTGAGCGTAGTATGCCAGACTTTTTTGTTAAGTATGCATACCTACCAAACCATATCAGCAAGATTTGTATATATTAGAAGACGCATATTATTCTTCATCAAATCTACACTCAACCCGCAACCAGATACTGTACGATGTAAATTTATCATCGATACAACAATTGGCTTTATTTCACACTTATAATGATCATTTATGCATTAAACGATGATCAAATAAGTAGTCATCTTAAACGTGAAAAGATTTTAGTCACGGCCTTTTCTATCCAATTTATTTTTAGTCTGTACGCAAGTGCATTGTTACTTACAAGTTTTTGACAACAAATGACTCTTACGCCTTCATTTTGTGCATCATTACAGCCTGCACCGGATCCGGCAGAGCGCTTGTAGTCCGTATCGATAATTTTTGTATCGAATTTTTTAAAAGCGATAAAAGGATTATCCCTACGCCTGTTGATCAGAGAAAAAGGCGTTTATTCTTGTATCTGTCTTAGAGATGATGCAGCCAGAATTCGTGTTGTTGTCTGCATCAGTCTAATAATTCTGTCCAAGATACATCTTCTAGCCTTGTTGCTGATCGATATCTCTATTTACCTCGTCCTATCAAAATCAGCGTTTTGTTCTATAGAGACGCGGTTAGAGATGTCGACTTTCCGAACTTAGCAAAAGAGTCTTTTACGGTACGTGCCATCGTATACTCAATAAAAAATTACGATTACTCGTTAAATTGGAAGTAAAATATTTTCTATGGCTAAACTTGCCATCTATAAATTAGTCCACGCATCATACATACACGAATTCGTGTCTGGATTGAGAATTAATATGATGTTAATCAATAGATATTTAATCTTAATAGTTTGTATATGATAGGCATCACTCAGCAACGATAATGTCTACGCACAGTAAATGGATAGGGCTGTTTTGGAATCGTAGAAGAAAATACAGACACATCATTGAGTTCAATTTTGACCCGGATACTAATGAAATGAAGCAAATGACTATAGCATCCCACGCCCCCATTACCTGCAGGAACTATAACAACACAACTAATAATGATAATTTCCACATTGTACACAATGCGCACTGGCATAAATAAAGGCAAATTTGAAGTATAAATTCTGCTGACAAACTCAAGAAGCAGGCGTCAGTTTTGTCAAAGATTTCATCACGGAAGTGTTGAATCGAAATAATCGAAATGCAGACAACTAGGAATAGACAAACGCTCCTATATATATCAAGATAGATATGGTCCTCTATTGAAGATGAAGACGAATACACCGTCTTCGCTATGGGTCGAGATCACTTTTAATGCTCATATTTCTTCAAGTGGTTTGTTTTTGTAGACTGCGAGCTTTCCTTACGTAATATATGCCTTCATGATTAGGCGATATGAATTCATCGTGAAGATGAAAGATATTTTCATCATGAGGGGCACGATTTCTTCATTTTGAGATTTGTCAAGATTAATATGGGAGGCAATGGGATCAAATTCCATGACTATGGATAACATACATGTATTTACATAAATAAATAGGTAGGTCGCTTTTCGTATCGTTTAAATTGGATAATTACTTATGGTGGGCGACCTCGTATGAAGAGGTTCATTTTCCGCAACATATTTACTTCATGTTATATAGCAATTATATCGCTATCATTTCGATTGATTTTGATAGCTACGAGACTCAATTTAAGTACATAATGTCTAACACGCTAAGTATTAGAATAATATCCAAAGATATAATTCCGAGTTGTGAGTTGCGTCGCCGAGTAAACGCACATACAAAAGAGCTGCCACGAAGAGTAAGCACGCATCTCACATTTTACGGTATGCATAATTGCTAACACTGTCAAGGCGATCTAGCTTCTAATGGTGAACAAATTCACTTTGCTCGATATACCTCATCATGTTCTTTGGCATTCACGCTTATAATTATTAGTCCAGTCATCTAGAGAAGAGTCATCTTCATGAAGGATAATTTTTAAAAAATATATAAAGTAATCTTGACGCATAAAAAACCATCTACAGATTAATGTTCATTCAGCAAAAGAAAATTTGGTTCGTATTTTTGCACGATCATTCGATAGACTGTTGCGAATCTTTTTCGACGAAATCTATATAGATTAGTATGGTACCGCTCGTGATCGAGATCTTCGCAAATCTAAGCGATACAAATTGCTTATAATAATATCAGGATTTTTTCGAGAATCGTTGGACGCCTTATCGAGGCGATGTAGTAATCTATACGTATGGTTCTTGTGCACGCAAGACTTGATACCGTGCAATACTTATCGAACGTTTAGTTGATGATGCTTATTATGCTTAAACGTTTGATAAAGCAAGTAAAATGAAGAAATATAATTTTATTTAATTATAGACTGCCTATTACATGTTTTTCGATAAAAATTTGTGGAACCATATCTGCTTATGCGAGTGATGTACAACTGCCTCGTATGATCAGCAATGATACTTCACTCACTTAATGGACCTTTGAGGAGGTCATACACAACATGATAAGCAAAAATAAGTATTTCAGGGCACTAAGCTTTATGCATTGCGTGAAGGATTCAGGTCGGGTAAGGCAGTAGAAGCATAATATGTATATTGTTTTTGCAAAAAAACATATTCGACCCTCCCACATTGTCGGAGAAGGAGATAAAATCCTTTAACGGCTAGGATAGCAGTACTTATGTGTGTTATTATCGAAAGGGACAAATGCGAGATTGCACACTGTCTTCAAAAGTATATTGAAACATCACTCATTCTCGGATACATTGCTTTCTCTGTTCGTCTCAACCAAAAAGGATCATCTTTTTCTCACTATCCTTAGTAAGATAATTAAATCGGGCAATGCACCGCACATAAAACGTGATAAGTACATTTTAAGCGGTTTTGACCCTCTCATACCATCACATTAAAAATAATTTATGTCGGTGGGGATGTTGCAGTTCATTCTATCGGACCATACTAGCTGCTAGAATTTGACATGTATTATGCGCTACCTCTCCACAAGTTCCATCCAAAAAAGTATTTTGGTTAAAAAAAAGAATTGATTTAGGACGCACGCACTTAGACCTTTGATTGATCGATTTTACTTGCTAACAATGCGTATCAGTCGGAGCGACGTTAGGTCTGGTCTGTTCAGCGGCACCTGTATCGACTACCGGCACTTTCTAAGCTGCTACTGTTGTTCGATTTAAAGCTACTTATATATTTACAGAGAAAGAAAGTATTGCGTTCTCATAAAGCTTCAAAATACAGCCCGAAGTTCAGTCGAACTACATATATGCACGCCCTTAATATTGTCGGGCGTATACATCGAAAACGTTATGCGTAAGCTTTGTAAATGTCGCACTAGTCGCCATGAATTCTTGTATCAGCTTTTTGTGGTGTATATACAGATACCACAACGCTGGTCTCCGACTTCAATATTTACAGTGCAATCATAAGCAAGACCCTAGGTAGGGACGAGTTCCTTCACGGGTGCGCAAATACGCGAACTGGGACATTAAAGTCAAGAAATAAAAGCTGACAGCCTCCGAGGGCCTAAACCATTTATTGTACATTTCAAACCTAACGATTTAGGCGGCAAGGCAAAATCTCCAAGTGTAATAGCTGCCGGATACGGTAGGGCAGGTAGCATAAAACATTTATAACTTAAATCGCGGACCTTCCACCAACACCGCAACCTGATCCTCACCAGGAATTTTTATCTAAATAATTGGTCTACACACCTCACGCACGGCTTGATGTACCACAACACCCAACACCTCAGCCAGACCAAAAATAAGATTGTCTTACGCACTTTTATAAAGCTATCTGCTAATTTGATCCGATCTTAACGATCATATGGCTTAACTGTTTAGTATGTTATAGGCAATTGTGTCCTTGGGATGAAAATGCTGAAGGGTTTCCATATTATGACTCCGAGATAAATTTCTCATCCGCCAACTATTATCCTGATCTCGTAATGTATCTTATCGTATATTTCCACCTATTTAAACGAATGTATACTCAGTGATGCGTAAATAAATTTGATCCAGACTTGGCGTCGGACATCAGAAGACTGGCTTCATTGCTTGTAGAATCATCAAGCTAACCCTAATTGGCGTAGAGAGCGTAATTACTGTGTTCGCTTGTCAGGAGGGGTTTATATTAGCCCATATTCATCAAATGTTAGTTGATGGAAGTTTTTCGGCCGAAGCCATACGTGCACGATATCATCCGGTTTACTGGCGTTGCAAAGTCATTTTACTGACGACGGATAACGGTTTTCTGAAGGTTACGCGTATCCACGCCGTGGCGTGAGAGGTGAGTGACTTTTCTACCCGATCAAATGGAGCCTGTAACGGCTCGTGCTAAAGTCAATTGCGATCTTAAGTTTTAAATTTGAAAGGTTCTCTCACTTATAACCGATGGATTTATCGAAGACAAAAAAGGTGGACGAACCAAAGGCGGTGATCGACGAGAGATAACAATGTCGCCTTGTCCGTTTTAATGTAAACAACCCACAGAACGTAATAGCACCATACCTGTGTAAATGTGTGGTGATGCTACACTACAGAAATGGCACTCAATAATTTATTGTAATATCAAAATTAAACAGGTTAAAGCTCTAGACACCAGTTCACCTACAGTGATTTTTATTGTATAACTATTACTGGATATAATAGGATTGTACAATTGCAAACGAATATTTAAATTTGTAATGGCGTTTAACAATTTTGTTGCCAGTTGAAAATCATAAAACTTATTCCGCTCTTCCATTGGTAATTTGTACATAAGTGTTGATGCCTGCGGTATCAGCTCGCACTGACCGGCAGGCAGATACTGAGCCTCTCCAATTGTGAACCCGAAGTACATCGACACGGTAAATCAATTTTTCATATTATCGACGTCTTTTCCAATTTAATATTATAGTGTTTTCAAAATGCCTATATCTTGAATCAATATATTATTATGCTTAGACCTCAGATCTGACGAGACCGTGTCATTACCACTAATATCGCACTTTGTCATCAAAAAATTTAAGCTAATTCGGATTGACCTCTTTAATTGGTAGACGTCTCAGTGTTGATAAAAAGACCGGGTCACTGAATGTTGATTAATTATTTGTAACGTCATCTTTCCACAGCTTATTTAACAGACGTGATCAGAGATCCCAGTAATCACTTTTAAAACAAATACAACTTATGTCGATGATAATAATTTTCTTTTTTTACTTTCTTTGTATGTTGAATTGACCGACCGCGACGAGTTGTTTTCGTCATTAAGATGGCCAGACATCAATTTGAAATCGACAAGAGGCGCTTGTACACCGTATTCATCTTGCATGATAGATAAAATGCCTGAATGAACTCAATGCATCTGGAATCCAAGTGGATTGTCACGCTGTGAAACTAATAACACCTTGGTGAGATCGGAGCCAGCTTAGATGTCGTTAGAAAGTGCAATCAATAGACTTGTGGTGACAAGAGTGGCGAATGTCTTAGATCCGGGGTACATGGTAGTGTACGACGTTCTCTATCGCAGTAAAGTGGCCTTATACGCTTATCTCCAGAGCAAAATGACGCAGGTACTCATCTGGCTAGCCCGGTAAGTGAAAACTCAGAATTTTAAGTTTTTGAACGCATACAAATATGCTTCGGACGATATGTACGGCTTCGCGACCCGTAAAGGCGTATACAAATCGTCCACTTATTTAACGATGTATCATAATACAGAAACGTGTATGAGCTGTATAGGAACGGCGAAGTATTGCTGAAATCTTTGAAGGACTACAATGTCATTTTCTACCATCTGCGGAGTGGCATCCACGACAAAGAAGTACATTACTTCGCAAATGAAATGCTTGTAATCTGTCGAACGCTTGCTCCTTATATTTTTCAGGACCATTGTTTGCTGAGTCGAAGTTGCTAGTTTAATATCGATTATGCTCGCAGAAGCGCACATTTTCTAGGTCACAAACCTTAAATTTTAGACATATACTCTAGTAATCAAACTCAATTCGAGATATGTAACAGATTATACATACACGGCTGTATTAAATCGGCCTCGGAGGAGATCTATCGAAAGGATTGGAGTTGAGCCACCCTGACTTTACAAATTGACCAAATAAGGGTAGAAATATATTTGCTTTTTGTCAGATCCTTCTCACCCGACTTCCAATGGTTTGATACATAAAAGAAAGAAATATAAAAATTGAAAAGGGCATTAAAACTTCGCGGTTATTAGCCCGATTGTAGAATTTTCATCTTGATACTAGATTTTAACATCATCAAAACGAACTTTGAAGTATTAAATTGTGCAAGGTTTCCATACGAATTACTATCCATTAATTAGGTTCACTCATTGATCCAGCTAATTTACATATATACATGAAAGCGACTACATTGTAATTCATGAGCATGGTATGATACCTTGCGTACGTAATTTTTAGCTGCGAACGCGCTTATGTTTTATATAATCCTTCTTAATATAATTTTTGAGCGATTAAATTGGTTGTGGCAAAATAATTTGTTGCATGCTAATTCGTCTACATGATTCCTTCATGCCGCTGAGACTCATAGTAAAAATAGAGACTCTACCTTTGCTAATCTAGATTAGTCGACGCGTGAGCGCTTAGGCAACAAGTGGACGACGAAGTTGTACTTTATTTTGTGGTTAATTATTGTGTTGTAGGCGAACGAGCTATTGCTTTCATTTGGTTCGGTACTATAAGTTGAAGCTCGTAGCGTCCCTTTAGGAGACGTGTAGGTGGTCAATATAAGTCAACCACCTGGATGTAGTATTATACCAATTTGTATCTGGTTGTTCACAATTCTAAAACGAATCGCGCTTAAACTATTCATATCGGCCGAGTTTAAGAACTATGATATGCCAAAGGCAAACATGTATTTGACGAGTCGGCGATAATGTGAACGCAACGGCGTTCACGACTCTGTCGTATTTTAGAGATATTCAAACAGCGTTTTCTCATTATTAAGCGCACTAAAACTGTTATCATGTATAACAATTAAGGATTCTTGGGATAAGGTGATGCGGCTTGTGCATTGAAGGATGTTTCTATTCTTGCGTGTAAATGTGGGTAAAGGATTGTGCAAAGTGAGTAATATTACTATAATTAATTAAACAAATGATCGACCTATAGCGCAGTAGCTCGATTAATAGACCTTGGCATAATTATACTAGTTGTCTAGGGCTCGATAACCGGTATCAGCAAGAAAGATAATCTTCGGATCCTGTTGTGACGGGGCTCAAATGCATTTTTCTTCCCGACAGTGAAGCCTCCCCATTTCTTGACAGTTGTCCAATCGAATTCTTGTGGCCCACTAAGAAAGAAAGGGAGCGCGACAACAACTAATGATCGGTCAGCTAAATAGTTGGTTTAACCAAAGAGATGAAGAGGAATAGACAGAAAGCGACATATTGCGTGCACATAAGATGAGACACAACATTCAGTATACAATACACTTTTGGTCATACTCCTTTGGCAACAAGCGTCATCTAGGAAGCGCTCTCGTCAAATTAGAAACTCAAAGTGGATGACACATGTTGATCGGCTAGTTCAACATTTCTTTCGTACTTCCAGGTCTTTTCTCAGTATAATCTAACACGGCTGCTCATTCGCGCACAGAACATCGCATGACCCTTATGCAGCATCAATTTTCTGCTCTAATTTTAAGAATACACTTACATGAACGTGTTTTGTGATCGGGTATTACTGATGTGTCAATTAATTTGTATTTCACAAAATATCATTACTCTGCCTATCCAAGAAGTTTGCATCGATAAAGCTTAAGCAATTACTTTCTCTCGCTGACTACAGTAATTTATCGTCAAAGAAAGAAAATCTTAAGTCGTCACGACCCTTCATGACCCCATCCGACACCACAAAGCGGTACCCACCGATCTTAATTATGATTTATACATCGACAACAGGATTGGACTAGTTTCAGCTTTGCTGCGTATCAGCAAACAAGTATAGTGATTCCCAATGACCGTTCCCATTCCTGTAAGCCTTAAGTACGATTTATTTCATTTCATTCTTGTTACATACGATAGGCTACGGAACTATTTTTCTTAGCTTTCAAATTGCTGCTTTTTTTTAAAAGATGATGGCGAAATGATCCCAACAAAATTGGCCCACATAGCAAACTTTGTAGTGAGGCCTCGTGCACTGTCAAACACAATTTAAAAGGGGATATGGACGATAATGGATACGGTATTTGCTGATATCGAAACGCCTCGACATTAGAACTAGTGCGCGGTGTGGATATAAATAATGTGTTCGATACGAGTATTTATGTACGATGTAAGATATATTACTACTTCTTTGAACAGTATCAATGCGCGTTATGTCGACATTAAAGGCGCATCAAGATAGAGAATTGAAAACATAGGATAACATAAATCATTGGTAATTTAATGATTTTATAGTTATTGCATTGCATATTATCACGAGTGTCTTGACCACTATCTACCCATTAACGCATGTATCTTCATAAGTGCTACTTTACACGACATAACATACTATGTTAAAAAGGAAACTGGGGTTTCTCTGGTCAGCTCTACTTCAGTTTGACATCTTACGGATTACGTAAGCTCATTACGAGGCTGCATGCTAGCACGACGTCCCCGTATCTGTGTAATGAGGATCGATTAAACACACACCCCCCTTCTTCTGAAACTTGAAATGGTTGACTAATCGTTACATTTTACGATTTCTCTGCGATTGTGCTTATACGCGCCGTGTTTCAGAACCACATGAACTGAAAGAGAACCTAGATTCACGCAACCGTATAGTACCCACATCTTGCTGATTGTATTGATGACTAGTCTGTAGTTTTCGGGGAAAAGCATCAACTCCAACCGGTTACGAGCCTCTTTTCAATAAATTTGTATTTTGTATGGTCTTATGCCTCAAAATACAAAAGCAAATAGGTTTTATAATCAATCAGTACTTTTTCCGATAAGTAAGGGGGTTTGATCAAACAGTACTTGAGGGAAAAGTTCTAGATGGTTTTGATTTCTTATTATGTTACACTTCTGTAAACTCTGCGTAGGCGATATTGAAGGATACCGTGATTGCAATTTGCGTTGAAATCGGATGTAAAATCGATATTATAATTCAAGTATTAATGCCCCAAGATCGCATTTTTTGACACATTCGAATGAGCATAAAGGGCTATTCCAGCGGATGCACATAATATTATGATTTCATGGCAAGCTACAAAATTTTGGTACAAGATCCATTAATAGTGTTTTTTTTATAAGCGTGGGATTTCCGGGGTTTACGTCAATAAATATCGACAATAAAAACAGTGTTTTACGGGCATCTATGTAACTCATGGTCCACTAGTAAAATATTACGGCTATACATTAGCCTGTCATTCTTAAACGCGCCAAAAGCGCACAAAATGGGTCTTTAATCGGAGATATGTACGGTTTGACCAATCACCTCGTCCCTCGGCATCGTCAATTGTACTTTAAGTGAAACCCTTAGGCTCTTCTCTTAATCGCTGAATGGGGATGACATCCCTTTTAAGGTAGCATCATTATGCAAATTTAACATTCGTTCAAGGTGCCAGAAGCTGGTCGCATGTAAATGAGAAGATATTTTTTTTGGTCTACAAAGAGTACTTTTTATCATCTACTTTGCATTTTTAACATCGGCAAGTCATTTACCAATATGTGAATAACTAGTTAGAGTAGTTAATGGAGATCACAATCGCACAATTTGAGTGGTTAATATTTTTTCCGTACGACAGGATAGTCGTTTGTTCCATCTCCGGTATGCAAAGTAATGGGTATAGTCAAAGTTGCCTCAACACTATCATTCGAAACGGCGGCGTTGGTCGATATTAAATTTGCAGGTATGGACTTACTATCGTATATAAAGTCAATTAGCGCCCTCATGTCTTATAATTTCTGAGATTAACCTCCTTTTTGGCTCCTTGGCTTCATGTACACGCATGAATGATGAACTTAATAATATAGACTAAGCTGCAAATAATTTCAATATCATGGACATCTTCAGATGCATCAAGTCCCCAATCCAAGTCATTCTAATCCATACTCGCCTTACTTATTAAGCAACAGAATCGTGGAGTCATGTGATATCTAGGTGTTTAATACCCTGAGATATGGCATTTCATTTTATTTCGTATCCAAAAAACACGGATATATGGTATGTCGTGTATGTATATATCATGCAAAAGAAAACGCGAAAGTTAAAGACTGAAAGTCCGCGTAGCTCCCTAAGGTGAAGTTGCGAATCTAGAGTCTCGAAACGAAGCAGCATTCGAATGAGGAACAGAATAATTAACTTGATTGTATACACTAGTGGGACATTACTCCTGATGCAGTCATCTGGGTGGCTAAAGCAAGATCTGAAACGTGGCATTTTGGATAATTCCTTACAGCCGTAGGTTTGCTTTCCGTGACAGAAGGCTTTTGCAACGATATGTATATGAGCTATGGACGATGGCAAAGCGACGATATGAAAGTGTGCTCATGTTCTCCCATCGTCTGCGCGAGCATGTCCGCTATTTAGTAGAGCTTATTTGGAATGTCGAGGTTATAGATGTGCAGATGCGTCGCTACTAGAAGCGTTAAATGCCGTTGGCATGGGACGACGATCTTGCAGCTGCAGGTCTTACACACGGTACATTTTATGAATGCTGCTTTATTTATCTTTCTTTCCAAAGACTCCACAATCCTTTCTAACAAGTTTGCGGAGCCCAATACCTTTAATTCTAGTTCGTGAATTTTCCTTGTTAATTACCTCCTCCAGAAATACCCTTTAGAAACAATATGATTTAGTATCGACTATACTTTTTTAATCTACGTTGCTATAACCCACTTTTTACATGTCGGCGTAAAAGAGCCGTTGTTTGTCTATGTCTTTAAAAAGGGGGAACGGCACATTACAACTTTGAATACGTTTGGTTTCCAGCACATGATAGATCATATTCCAGTATCGGACCACACATCAAGCCTATAATAAGTTCATACACGCTTTACCATCTCATCTTCGATAATCGTTGTATTTGATAGTGACATTAGTATAATTAAAAGCCTATCATGTCACAAAGTAAATTTGATTACTAAATATATTTCGGACGTTAGCCGCTGGCTTGCATCATGTTACAAACATAATCCCGCCCACGATTTTACTAATCTATGCCAGATCAAAAATTTAAACACAAAATACATTGAACAGATATGTCCTTATGCTGACACCACTTATATTCAAACAATGGCATATTTTAAATCCGACCGTCGATATCTACCAGTGTGACGATGGCTCTATAAACATCGGCTGACAAAAATGTTTACTGACTAAAAGGCACGTGGACGTTCTAGTAATTTAATTGCACTAAATGATAGCAAGGCATGTACAGTAGTTTTTACTCGGCGAGGTTGTAGTGGTGGCAATACTCAATCTACTGTCTTATCGCATAGCAGTGACACGGCTATATCATCTTTTACACGACTACTCACTATCTGGACCGACAATATATCTGTGTCGTTATATCATACGATATCCAAACACATGTCGAAATTGAGCGAAATGCAGCTGTTGCGGATTATTTATTAGCAAAAATGAGAATGATATTGATTTCTACCTATGATACTGCAATGTTATCGATCATAGAAAAGATATTAAGTATAACGACCTGTATTCGCGACCGTATGTCACACCAAAAGGACTTATAACGGTATAAAAGTCACGACATTTTGGAGGCAAAATGTCTCAAGTATATAAATGGCGTGTAAAAATTTAAATATGACACAATTAGATCTGGTGACGTTTTTAAACAATGACCGGTTAGATCGGAGACGGGTCGTTGTAATTGGGATCAGCCCAATATCGTTAAGCGATTTAGCACTTTCGAAGATAATATAAAATCACGATTGAAAACATTTATATCTTCACTCAGAATGGAAATACTACATATCAACGACAACTATAGGTTTAGTTCCAGATGTTACGGATCTACACGATCACATGGATGTTCAACTTGCTGTTGCAATACGAGAGAGATAAAGGAGTAATAATTATTACAAAAAATAGTTTTAAAGTGACATTTAGGCATTAAATACCCCGACTGTAGATAAATGTGAGTATTTGTCAACCTATCTTTTAATATACAATACGAAGTTTTCTTTGTTCACTCAAAATCAGATTAAATGCCCATGCAGACATCATATACTATATATCAAGATCATATCTGAGGTCAGTGTCACATATTATCGAATAGCACACCAAGCTTGGTATACGTAGCAATTACGATCAATCTGTTTTTGAAAGGGTTGGAGATGATATGCCAAATAATATAGATCAAATATTTAGTGAAGGGTATCTTAACTAAACCCATGAATCTATCAGATATCACGGAACTCGAAGATTACAATTACTTGTACAATATATGATAAATTATGATTTTAATTGTATTTAAGTACGCTATGCAAAATACTGAAAGTATAATCGTCTCAATTATCGAATGAGCCACGATGATCCATCGCGATACCTAAGAGGCTACCTTATTAAAACATATTTCGATTCTAAGATTGTTTTATAGATAGAAAGGTTCTGTCATAGGTTGGACATTGTTTTGGTAATTAATTAAAGTATTTTGCTATCTTTACTTCACTTCACGACACGTGTTCCCGTACTTTGGGCGATATCCTCCTAGCACCTCGATGGTGGATATTTTACGTGCCTATATTTTAAAACTTTTAATAATATATTCAGAAACGCATAGTTCATAGACGACACATACAGTGACAAGATGCAACAAGCAGTAGACGAATATACGGACAAGATCGACCAGCTGACTCAGCAGAGACCGTCCTGACATATTTCGGCTCGTTTAGGCGGTCCAATATTAGGATTTAGTAAAACCAGGCATCGAAGCGACATAATTTGTCAAGAGACAGAGTGTGTGACCTGAAATTAAAATGACGTTCTTTGATCGCTATGCAATTAATTTTCGTGCATCAATCAAACTAATCACACTCCTGATATAAATTTTGGTCGGTTCATTCTGTGATCGTTAGAAATAGCTTTTTAGCATGAATTAACGGCAAAAATGTAAGCAGAACATATTGAGTGCTGACGGACTGGACTGCCTCTTTTGAGCCGGCAAGTCTAAGCGTATTCAATAGCAGACCTTCAGTCAGCTATTTTAGACTGTTCATTTCGTAACCACGACATAAATTAAAGTGATAACATTAAAAAAGTTTCCTCCTTTTTTTAGGGTTTCGGCAATTCAACGCGATAGAAACACACCGAAGTCCATTTCGAGTCATTAATGGGTCATTTCACATGTCTGTATCGACCTGTTTGCCTATTAAAAGCCGAAAGAGATTGTTTGCGTCACCGGTCATGTCAACATGCTTTTAAATTGAAACAAAGAATTTTCCGGACAGACTTTGAAACCAATATTTGCACGAAATTCTATAAAAGAAATGTTCATATATTAGAATCTCTCGACATCGCCAAAAACAGGCTTAGGCGTTCTTACATATGGACTAAACCGCGCTTATCATCGAGCACCGACTAATCGCATTCCCGTTATGTCCGAGCCAGGTAACGGTTGGATGCCCGATCCCACGTCTGGTCAGATCGCGTCCATTGAACAGTCACACTGAAATGTATATTAGATCGGGCAGGTTGGGACCTGCAATCTTGGATCAAGGTATGAGGCGGAAGGTAACGTTGGCGATCAGTCGATAAATAAGGGAACCGCGATCAGCAAGGCGATCACAATCAGGAAGCGATCAAGATCGAGATCGAGATCGGGGATCGGGTATGTGATCATGGTCGTGATCATTGATCAGGTATGTGATCGCGATCAAGTTGGTGTGGAGCATACCATGTGATCCGCGATCAGCAAGGCAATCGCGATCAAGGAGGCAATCGAGATCGTGATTAGTGATTGAGATCGTGATCAGTGATCATGTACACGATCAAAATCAGGTGTATGATCGAAATCAGGTTGGTGTGGAGCATACCATGTGATTCGCGATCAGCAAGGCGATCACGATCAGGAAGCGATCAAGATCCTGATCAGTGATCAGGTATGTGATCGCGATCAGATGAGTATATCAGGTGTGGTCCACGCAAGTACAAGATCGCTACCGTCCAGAGAGCGCGACATGTGGCAAACGATGTCCAAGACATGGGGATAGGGATAGGGTTGCTGGGTTTGATTGGTTAACATCAAACAGAGTTCAATTTGCTTCAAAGTATACGTGTCGACTTCTCCTCCGGGTGGATCATTGGCCACCCGACGTCAAAGAAAGGTTTACATACTTTAATCAAGTGATATCCCTGGATTGTTTGACCAGGGATCTATATAACTCAAACAACACCCCAACTGCGACTGGCCCCAGGGAACCCTTTGTGGTTGAGGACCCAAGATCGCGAGACGGCTCAAGTGGTCAGAAGGCTCGCGAATCAAGGTCTACATTTGGACAAGGCGATCTTTTACAGATCAGGGTGACTCATATCGAGCACCCCACAAGCATACAAGTGATCGCGTGGCGAATTCCACGTGATCACACCGACCCCGATCGTGGTGAGAAAATTTCCACACCGTGATCGAATCTCGACCCCCATCGCAAACACGGTCCAGTTTTCCATTGACACGAGTCTATCTGGAAGAGTGCAAATTGCCCTACCGAAGGGTACACAAGGTGAGGAAGGCAATCAAGAACACGGAATCGGAGTACTCCCTCCTTTATTCGGTCGTCCTGGCGCCAGTGGAGAGTTGGGATCGACTCTTCAAAAGAGCGATCACCACTCCACCACAATGGAGCGCGTGCCCAGATTCAAACCAGGGATTTGAACGTGAGTCCTTGAGTGAAGATGTGAAGGTAAAAACTGAACCTGGGATAGAAGCGTCGAAGGCTAAGGAATCGCCACAGACACGTGAGTCTGAAAGATTCCCAGTTGATCAGAGTTCTGGGAGGGGCTCTAATGACAAGAAAATAGAAGAGAAAAATTGATCGCTCGACTCTAAAAAAAACCTCGACCCCCTTATGAGATCAGTCGGGGACCACCGCGGATCGTGCTACAAAGCGTAATGTGCAGGTTGAAAACCCATCAGTTAAAAACGAGCAGAAGTTGCCCCAGTTCACACCCGCGATCTCGAGAAAAGATTGATCGAGGACGGTGAGGGTGTAAGAAACAACGACCAAGCCCGATCAACGTGATCAAGTTGGGAACAAGATCTCGAAGCCGTTCAAGTTTGTAAAAGACGAGATCAAGATGGAAGGGTGGCAATATGAATAATCGGTCAATGCGCACGAGCGGAAGATGCTTAAGGACCTACTTTTAAGTGACCCAGTACTCCAAGTGTTGAAGCTAAAGTTGATCGACGAGATTCAAGGTCCGGTATCAGCCCCGGCTAATGTATCGAACACGCCGGAAGGAATCTATGGGATTATGCGACTTTAGCATGAAGCTGGATTCGTGGCGGAGATGATCGGTGTGAAAAGGTTGTGGAATTATGATCAAAATCAAATTACCTGCGCAAGTCGATCGTTGTACAAGATGCTGATCCCTCTCACAGGCAAAACCAAGATTGAAGGTCAAGCGGGTACCACGATCGCGGACATGACGATGTATACCACACCGGATCGTCTCAGTATGACTCAGCGGAGCCCAAGATCGACTCGAAACCTCGATCGGCATTTAAAGAGAGTCACTAGGCCCCAGTGGATCCGCCCATCTGCATGATTGCGCCAAAGAAATCGGGGCTGAGCCGCGATCTACAGCAATACGCGCGACCGGAGATGACGCAGCGGCCTTACAAGACATCTACCGTCTTATATCGAAAACGCAATGGATCGATTCGAAAAGAAATAGCGGATTCAAGCCTGTCAAGCGATCTATCCAAGTCAAGCGATCAAGAAGCCAAGAGCTCGAGATACATACTTCCCGGATGTTAAGATGAACTCGATCGAATCGCATCAAGGTCAATCAGACTTTGGCGATCCCGGAGGACATAACCCGTACGAATTGGAGCAGGAAGACCCGAGGCGGCCATATATAGCGCCTACAGAATTGTCAATGAATCAAGGTCCATCTCCCCAGCGTATCCGTTTCTCGGTGATCGGCGAGCTGAAAGAATTCAATGGTAGGGATCGGGAGGAAGATCGCGCGAGAAGCTGGATCAGCAAGGTCAAGTCGGGTTTTCTAAAGGACCAAATACCAGATGAAGAGAAACGCCTGGTGTTCGGTGATCTACTGACGGCACCGGCACAGAAATGGCACAGTCATTCGAATCGTACTACTCGTCGTACGTGAAAACATCTGCTGGAAGATTTCATGGTGCAATATGGAAAGTACGGCGTGTCAAATGCCAGAAAGTATTACCACGCACGCAAACGACCGGATGAAACCCCGCTAATAAATCACACCGATTGAATGGAGCAGCGATCCGAGCCAAGGCCGCTATTCGAGAAGAAAGACACGCTATGCGGCGTGAACATGTGGAACATTTTATTTTTACGCTTGAAATTCGCGATTAGCAAAACACTTGACTCTACTGCGATTGTCGGACGCCGAAGACATGGAAGAAACGTTGCGTGCGTATCAGCAGATGTAAAAACGGTACAAGAAGGCGTTGATGAGGTCGAAAAAGTTTCATCATCGATCAAATGTTAACTCTGATTAGGTGCCGTCAAAATTAACCTAAGCCGTCCGCGAGATCAGGGTGGAAAGCGAAAGCAGTAGTTCGGGGTCGGATCCAAGCGGAGCGGAAGATGACGTGGACCGGCGCACAATTTGTGCAACTACCGTCCCCATTCTAGTGCAATCAAATCAAGATCATTGTATGCTGCATGAGGAAGCAAATCGGGTGGAGTTACTCGATCACGGAGAGCGATTGAAATTGTGCACTCACTGTGGATCGATTCAGCATAATGATCGTGGCTACTGGAAGAGATTGACTTGCCAGAAGTGCGGCGGTAAAGGATATCCATCGGACAAGTGTTTTACGCGTGTGCACCTTGTGGGAAAGTGCATGAGAGTGGCAAGTGCCCTTTGAAAAAGTAATACAATCTGATGCGCCAATGGTATGTGCATATTAAGCACGCAGGAATGTTTCCGTCTGAGGAGGAGGAGATGTTAAACGAGGACGCTCGCCAGGATGGAACCTGGTACGAGCCGAGAGTTCTAGGCTATGCATATATGCATTCGTTAAAAGACAAGTGATGGATCAAGAAGCTAACGATCATGCCGAGCCGATCGCTAATATACGTATAGATTCAACTTGTGTCCCGGCGATTGCAATTGTGCAACATATTGATGAATACACTCGATCATCCGTGAAGATGGAGCTCAATCTCGCACCAGGGGAATCACGGGGCATTGTAAATATCATACTCCTGGAAAATAGTTTAAGCAGGCTAAAGCGTTTGGCAAGATCAACAATGAAAAAGACACGATGCTGTTAGTTCCGGTGCTGAAGTGTCAATCATCGACACCACCTTTGCTTGTAAGGTAGGGTGCATGATCGACGAAATCCAGACTCAAGAATGTGTCCGCATAGGGTAAAACGCATACATGACAATTCAGCGCACGAAGATTAAGATTATATTGGACGGCTCACTGGTGTATTATTTCTACGTATGGGTCGGTGATCAAGTCGGTCAAGGGCTATAATGGATATGGAATTCATAATTGGCAGAATTCACTTGGATCGAAAGGACGGAACGCTATGTCAACCCGATGAAGTCCGCATTGGTCGAGCGGGGCGTAAGCCACTTTATAGATCGACCATCCAAGCGATCAACCTGAATGATCAACACGTGGTGATACCGATTGGCAAACCAAAAGAAGTGAGGATAGACATCGCGCCATCAAGATATAAACTGTGGGTAAGAGGAGACGTGGAGTGTGTACCAACTGTGACTACCGGGCCTGGTAAGATTAACTATCTACAGCTCACAAACCTATGTGATCGCAAGGTGATTTTACGCTGGGAAACTTCATTTGAGCTGTGGATGGTAGCGGACACGATACTCCGATCGCAGGGGTGCGTGTCTGTGGGGTCGCGACGTTACAACGAGTAGCAGAAATTAGCGTTCGAAGCTACAACTGATCGAGAAGAAGTCTCACCCGCAACGTTTGAAGAGCCATTGGTTGATCAGCGATCATATCCTACGCCGAGAAAGATTTAAAAACGCCAAGAAGTGAAGATACTTAAAAAAGGCGAACGACTGCAGTGCTGACAGGTTACAACCTAATCAAAACGTGATAGACGAGGATTTGATGCACTACATAGACGAGAGTAAAAGAAATGACCCACGATCGGTGAAGATACTAGTGACAAGTCATACAAATGGCAAGATTCTCGACGACGAGCAGGTGCGAACCATGTCAAAAGAGTCTAGCAGAGTAGCGACGCCGACAGTGGCAGGAAGGACCGATTGCGAGGAAACTGATCGGAGGCAAAGACGATCCATCTATCAGCCAGGAGTAATTTCCACCATGGATGGTGACGGACAAAAACAGTCCAGAAATTAGTTTGACATGACCACGAGGGAAGAAGAAGAGCGGCAGGTACAGCACGAGGAAGATGCACATCTACCAATGAAGGCATCTTCGTCGATCCCTACGATCCCAAAGTGTACGGAGGGCGATCAGTCGCAAGCCCGGCATGAGAAGTCCAGCTCTGGAGTGAAGATAGTCGACGGCTAATACATCGAGCGAAATGTCAACGATTTGCTGCAAGGAAACGGCTTTCAGACCGACGGGAGTGCGATCAGAGATTGTGATTTACAGGAAAAGTACTATCGACTACTGGAATTGAGAAGCATCGGAGTAATTGGTGAGGAAAGTACGGAGGCAGAACCGCCTTCCGCGTCGACGTATCGTAATCTAAGTGGAGAGATGTAGGCTGAGGATTTTAAATTGCACATGGCGATCCTACCGGAAGATGTTACAATGACGGCCGACATATCTTTAGAAGACATTCAAGTGGGTGGCACAGAGGAGTCACTGTCGAGTGATCAAGAGAAGTTGCGACAACTAATATGGGCGAATCAACATCTGTTAAATGGCAAAGGTAATGCCCTACCCCCTGCGGCTTGTGGAGCGGTCTGTGATAATGTCGGAGGCGCTAACCTGATCGCACAAAGAGTTGACCGGTCGCTCCCAAATTTCGCGAGAAGCTAGATGATCTGATGAAGGAAATATTGACGGCGCAGATAATTCTCTCGTCCACTTCTCGGTGAACATAACCGATCGTTGTGATCATTAATAAAAAAGGAGAATATATTCGATTATGCATCGACAATAGACGAGTGAATCATCTGACGAGATCGATGGTTTACCCCATGCATTTGATCAGCGACTTGCCGCAGGATATAGATAAAGCCGTGTGGTACTATTCCTTAGACATGGCAAGAGTTTTTGGGTGGTGGATATGACGGAGCGAGCCAGAGAAATTTCGGCGTTTACGAAACCATCAGGCCTGTTTGAATGGCTAAGGATGCCGTTTGGCATGAACAACGAACCGCAGATTTACCAGCGACTGATTGACAATGCGTTATATGGACATTTGAAGATTGGTACACGTCCAACTACGATCACTTCGGGATCACCAGATCTTATCGACGTGTTTATCGACTGGAAATTGGATTCAAACTGAAGACGTCGGTCCTTGGTCGAAGGTCATACATCAACGATATACTATTACCAGCCCCGTCGTGGGAACCTCTCTACCGCAAAGTGGGCAGATTGTTGAACGTGTGTAATCAATCGAATTTATCAATCATCCTGGCTAAGAGCTTCTGGGGACGACGCAAGGTCGACTGGCTGTGTCATCAAGTGTCTTTTGCTGGATTTGAAGCGGACTTAAAGGATCCAGGATCATTGGTCAACATGCCATTTCCTCGCTCCTTACGGTCCATGCAATCGTTTCTGAAGATCCTCAACCATTACAGTCGATTCATCGAAGGCTTTTTAGTGTGCGCCTCAGTACTGTACGAGTTACGAGAATCCGATTTCCATGAGATCCGTCGAGCGTATAACGTCCCAAGAACAGTGAAGGTTGCGGGGCAAAATCGGCTATGTCATTATGTCCATAAAAGCGATCAGAAAGTGCACCCAATCCCTAAAGATGATCAGGAATTACATCCTACTGCTGGGGTAGATCAGGAATTAAACCGAATTGTTGAGGGCGATCAGGATCACACCCAAACAATCGCTGGGGGCGATCAGAAATCACACCCAATTGCTGGGGCGATCAGGATCCGGAAGGCAGGATTCGCTGGGAAAAAGCAACGATCGCGTTCACTTTCTTGAAACTGAAGATAGCGACTACATCCATTTTAAAACGATTTGACCCGGATCGACCGCCATTGACTGTGGTGTACACCAGCAAGTGGGCTGTGTCGGCGGCATTGCTGAAGAAACATGAGGAGGTGTACTGGTCGGTCAATTTTTCAAGCCGTACGCTGAAGCCAAACGAAGTTGATTATAACATGGTGGAGAATAAGGTACTAGCATTGCTAAGGATGCCAGATATATGCTATACCATGCCGGTGTCTCATGATAACACCGTGATGACGCGTTATTCAACCTTAGCCTGGTTGATCCAATCTTCCGGTCTCAAATGGGGATTAGGCGAATGGGCTGCATTATTATTGAACGGGACACTGGAGATCCGTCGATGTGAGAAGGGTGAAGATGATATACTGGGTACTCTGGCAGCGAGTATAACTCCTCGACAGAAAGTTGATGAGATGTTAATCGCGATTGCGCCAAAGAAACAACCACGACAAACGATTAGTATGCGTCCACCTAAGGTTAAAGAGGCAGAAAATCTCTGGATGACTAGTTTTTATACGTCTGCTAGAGTAAAGAGAAAGTGTGTAGCATGCAGCGCGATCGTATGAATTACCAGGTCGGAAGGCTGTGGCTGCCGCGTCTGAGTTCGTCCCTGATTAAACTGTCAACGAAGCAGAATATAAAGGACTACTTCTATGTTTTAATTTGGTGACTGATCAGACCGAAAGAAGGGTAATCACATGTGGAAATTCAAATTAGTAATCAAGCAATAGCGTGGAGAGGTTGATAGCAAGGCGCCAGGTCTAAATTTGCTGAGAAATAGAGAGATAACTACTCTTCGATTCTGGCCTAAACATGATTTCTTACATGTAAAACGCGATTGGAAATCAAGCGCAGATCGATTGGCAAGGGAAACTCTGCGGAAAGAGAAAGGTGGGATAGTGGTGGATGATCAAGATCGCCAGGACCTAGTGACTCTATATCGGCTATATGAGTTGATGTTACCCCGCAAGACAAATCCGAGGGTGCGAGTAGCTGCGATTACCCTTGCTGCCGTACAACGACGCCATTCGCCACATATTCTTCCAGAGGAGATCGTACAACAGATACGAATCAAACCGATCAATAAGCGCAGAATGATGAGAATTGGATTTTTAACTTACAGATATTTTTGACTGGAGACGTATCTACGATTGCATCATCGGATGCAAAATCATGTGCCTTGATCGTGTCAGACTATGAGGTTGATCAATTCGGCTTGTTGCTCTATCGTCCCATATCAGCTACAAATTAGATGATCGCGTAGAGCTGGGACGGTTGGTGATCCCGGAGCTATTGCAGCAGGATTTTTCACATCATGATCGTACCAGTTTGGAGGGCGGCCATTACGGTATAGGTCGAACTTACCAGAGGATCAGGGCGAAGTTTTACTGGAGAGGTTTGTATCGAAGTGTGCAACGGTATGTCGAGAGTGTGTGGATTGCGAGACAGGTAAAGGCCGCTCCTGCGATCAAAGTGGCTCGCCGGGCAACGTACAAGAGACGGACCCTTTTCAGATTCTAGCGATGGATCATATTCCTTCGTCGCCGCGATCGTTTCGAGGGGAAACTAAGTAGTTGATCTGGGTCGATCTGTTCTCTGGATATGTGGTTGCGAAGGCGAGTGCATCTCGAACCGCACAAACAATAGCGGAAAATACCGAAGAATGTGTATTCAGAAGGTATAGCGCAAGTGAGGCAATTCGTCACGATTGAGAGCCAGGATTCATGTCTGATATCTTTCGGGCGTTTAATTAATTCGTGAGCCAGAAACAACGAGCTACTATGGCTTATAGGCTCCAAGCATACTGCACAGCAGAGCGCATGGTACATACGTAAACTAGAGGAATCACGATGTATGTGTTGGACAAGAACCAGATAGATTGGGATGAATGTGCCGAACGATTGACATACGCGATCAATACCGCACATGATCGGGTTTGCGGTGACACCCCATTTTATTTGATCAACGGTTGGGACCCCCAATCAAGGTTGGAAGCCACGTTACCTCTAGGGAGTACTGCGTCGCGAGATCGAGATCCACGAAGATGACGGGTTGTCATACAACGCCATTAACAACGAGCGAGAGCAAAGGTGAACAGTAGACGAAAGGAAGCAATTCAAGATCGTGCTGATCAGCATAATCAGGATCGCGATCTGCTGACACATGCAACGGATCGCAAGTCTCGCTATTTCTGGATCGCGTCAAGGAGGCATACGCCCGAAAATTGGCACATATGTGGCACGGACCGTTCCGAGTGATCGACAACTGCGGGGATCACGCTGTGGTATTGGAAATAGCATGTAAGCCTTACCAAGTCTTCGCAGTGGTTCACGTGTCAGAGATGAAACTTGTACGAATGTTTCCGGCTCGAACGATGGAACAACTGATAATAAGCGAAGCGGATCAAGTTATTTTTGACGAAGCTTTATTACCAGAAGGCAGTCGGGTAGGCCATCTGGCAGAAGACGAGTTCAAAGTCGAGAGAATAACGAATATGCGATCAGGACGGTGGACACGTTATGGCAGGGGGCACCGACACTTCAACCTCTATTGGAAAGGATAAGGTGATTCGTCGTGGGTGGACGAAGCTGACTTGAACTGTAGAGCGTTGATACAAGAATGGAACCGTAATCGTGTGCGGAAGAATCGGTTTGAAATGATGCAGTCGTATAAAGAAGGGGATGCGGGTGAGTGAGGGTCAGGTCGCTGACTTGAGGTTACGTACAGGAAGGCTGTATGGGAAGGTGGAAAGGCGGTAGATATTGTGAGTATGGCAATCGAAGGTTTACCGACGTTATCGCGCAGTTGAAGATCTAGCAGTATTAATGATCGCCAGTGATCAGCATCGGTGGATCTTTGATCGCAAGCGATCTGGACGGAGGGTGACCTGATCGAGCTTGATGAAAGAGAAGAAGAAGCTTGGAGACGATTTCAACAATAAATTACGAGGATGAAAACACAAGGGAAAATTGATATTGAACGAAGAGACTGACAAATCTTGGACGATCAACAAGAGAAGAATTTACCAGAGATATGGGTGATCGACAATGCAGGGTGTTTTGCGATCGCGGACCGATACTGGTTACTCCACGGATCGGCTTAGTCAGCTAGCGACAAGGCAGTGATCAAGTTTGGAATCTTCGTCGTCTTGCATCCTATACCAGGGCACCACAATCTTTTATTCTGACGAGGCCGGGAAGTGTAAAAAGAAGGGGTTTAACAGAATGTACAAGTCGCAATGTCCGTCGATCATCCCTTGAAGGATAAAGCGGAGGACATATTTCCAACGAGGTCCCGATCGCGATCGGCGTTGCCGGCGCTCTTCACAAAACATGGCCAATCCCCGATTTGCCTGGAGCTGCCGACTGGAGATGGGGAGAACGTGAGTCTATTCCCATAGCGCCTGTCGATGAAGATCTCTAAACGCGCGATACGTTTCCATCAACTCCTTGAACCACCCAGTCACTAGAAAGGAGATCAGCTCGATCGATTGATCGAGAATTTTCCATGGTTCTTGGCTGTAGAGAGACGTGATCTTCGCGGACGAAATTAACTGAGAAGCCCATTGATCGGCCCGGAGCGCCGACGTCCTCGGGGCCTTGTACGCGGTGAACGGAAAAAATCTCGGCTTGAGAAAAAGTTTTGACCGTGAACTTTACTTCCATCTCAGCGACACTGGTATAGGTGACTTGACGCGACGACCAGGGCTTACCTAAAACGTTGACCGGGAAAAGCGACAGCTGTACCCAGGGATCCGCTGATCGCGCGGTACACGAGTGGCTGGTAGCGCGATGTATTGTCCGGGAGACAAGATAATGTTAACGTCCTAGCGACCATCACTGGATATGCTGAGACTGCCAGACGAATCGCTCGACGGCTCGCTCAGAAGATTGATTTTATATACCTGAGATTTCTTGGGAGTCGTCGATGGAGCCGGAGAAGAAGATCGCGAGATGGGGCTAGATTCTTCAATGACGACCGTGGCTGCAGGTCGATCAAGTTTGGACGATTTAGCAGAAGTCAAAGCTCGTCTACGGGAAGTAAACGCGAACCACATAGCGCGGCGCGATGGCATTCCCCAAAGAACTGGATGGATCGCTCAGGTCGAATGACGAAGAAAACCGATTCTCCGGATTCCCTCGACCTTCCATATCTTCTTGCGACGTCTTCGTGGAGATCACCGGAGCCCCCTGAACTGGAGGAGGATCAGCAGGAATATTTGGGCACGCCCCGGGTGAACGCTCGGACGATAACGATAGCTTGGGCTTAGGTGATCGCGTTGACCTAGCTGACCTCCGGTGAGAAGGCAATCGTACGGAGTTGCTACCGGTGCGGATGCAGTGGACTTAGGAGGATCGACCGCTTGCAGCGACTCATCTTATTGTGCGGAATTTTTCGCCGAAGCCGACCTAGCTGATCGCGTGGGCAAGGTCGATCGCGGGAACGTAGTGGACTTATTTGGCTTTGTACGCGACGCAGGCTTGCCCGATTGCTGGATGTTGTCCCGTGACTTAGAAGCATCCGTCTGCACCGTATCACCTGATCGCGTGGATGGCGATGATCGCGTAGGCGCAGCAGAAGGCTTCGAGCGGGCAGTTCGCGTCGCAGACCTGGTCGGAGTCGGAAGAGAGGAGTCTTAGGAAACCTGAGAACTCTTGGACAGGAGGCCATGGTTACTGTCGCTCCGGTTACTATTGCTGTTCGAAGAAGCTGGAACTAACGCTGTAGCAAACGGACGTCCAGATGACAGCTAAGCTAGATGAGCCCGAAGCTGGTCGCGATCAGCTACAGCGAGATCACATCCGGCGATCGCGACATCACGAGCATTTTCCCGGTCCTGGATCTTACGTTGAAGACACGCATTTTCGAAGTGAAAATCTGCCATCACCTTGCGCAGTCGATCCAGTTCGCGCTTTTTCATCCGAGATCTCCGCGCCATTTTGATCACGCAGCGTAGAATATGACGTGATTTGTTTCTCGAGATCGGCTATTTTCTGCTGATTGCGAGCAGAGGCGCCCTGGTATGTCTTTGCGTCGGCGTCCCGAAGATCCCGGATCGACCGCAGCTGCGAAATCCGAGATTTCAACTTGGATGAAGCGAGCTGATCTCTTGCCGATACTGCTTCTCGAGAGACGCACAAACAGCAATCTGGTCACACCGACTATTATCTAGGTGAGAGGAAACAGCTTCAGACAGGATGTCTTCAAGCGCTCGATCTTGTTCTTCAAGTCGTGAATTCTCGCCACTTGGTCCTCCTTATTATTCAAGACGCCTTAGCATTCTTTGCTGGGCTGACGAGCCTTCTGGAAAGTGGAGGACAAACGATCGAAGCGATGCTTGACATATCCACGCAACTCGATCCCGAATTCACGCAACGCGTTCAACTTCTGCTCCAGGCGATCGCCGCTGTGCTTCCCTTCTTTCAAAGCATCTTCAAGGGATCCGTAACGCCTCAAGATCGCCTCGTAGCTCTCCATGTGGCCGTAATGATCGGCGACCATTCCGGTCATCGTCGGTCGATCAACGTACGCAGCGGTCGTCCCCTTGGTACTGGGAAGAAGCGGGTACGACCCGGCGTACGACTCATTGGGACCGCGGACGTGCGTCACAAGACCAAGACCAAGAGACGACTCGCCCGAATCGGAAGAAGAAGAGGTGCTAGAAGATTTTGTCGTCGGTCAGGCGTAAGTTAACACGAGGGACTGACCAATCAAAAAGACAAGTGCGCAGTCAGATCGACACTGTGTGGCGACTAACGGCTCAGGGGACGAATGTGGTAAAGCGACTATGGAAATTCGCTATAGAGGAACTAATCGCATTCCCGTTATGTCCGAGCCAGGTAACGGTTGGATGCCCGATCCCACGTCTGGTGAGGTCGCGTCCATTGAACAGTCACACTGAAATGTATACTAGATCGGGCAGGTTGGGACCTGCAATCTTGGATCAAGGTATGAGGCGGAAGGTAACGTTGGCGATCAGTCGATAAATAAGGGAACCGCGATCAGCAAGGCGATCACAATCAGGAAGCGATCAAGATCGAGATCGAGATCGGGGATCGGGTATGTGATCATGGTCGTGATCATTGATCAGGTATGTGATCGCGATCAAGTTGGTGTGGAGCATACCATGTGATCCGCGATCAGCAAGGCAATCGCTATCAAGGAGGCAATCGAGATCGTGATTAGTGATTGAGATCGTGATCAGTGATCATGTACACGATCGAAATCAGGTGTATGATCGAAATCAGATTGGTGTGGAGCACACCATGTGATTCGCGATCAGCAAGGCGATCACGATCAGGAAGCGATCAAGATCCTGATCAGTGATCAGGTATGTGATCGCGATCAGATGAGTATATCAGGTGTGGTCCACGCAAGTACAAGATCGCTACCGTCTAGAGAGCGCGACATGTGGCAAACGATGTCCAAGACATGGGGATAGGGATAGGGTTGCTGGGTTTGATTGGTTAACATCAAACAGAGTTCAATTTGCTTCAAAGTATACGTGTCGACTTCTCCTCCGGGTGGATCATTGGCCACCCGACGTCAAAGAAAGGTTTACATACTTTAATCAAGTGATATCCCTGGATTGTTTGACCAGGGATCTATATAACTCAAACAACACCCCAACTGCGACTGGCCCCAGGGAACCCTTTGTGGTTGAGGACCCAAGATCGCGAGACGGCTCAAGTGGTCAGAAGGCTCGCGAATCAAGGTCTACATTTGGACAAGGCGATCTTTTACAGATCAGAGTGACTCATATCGAGCACCCCACAAGCATACAAGTGATCGCGTGGCGAATTCCACGTGATCACACCGACCCCGATCGTGGTGAGAAAATTTCCACACCGTGATCGAATCTCGACCCCCATCGCAAACACGGTCAAGTTTTCCATTGACACGAGTCTATCTGGAAGAGTGCAAATTGCCCTACCGAAGGGTACACAAGGTGAGGAGGATAATCAAGAACACGGAATCGGAGTACTCCCTCCTTTATTCGATCGTCCGGGCGCCAGTGGAGAGTTGGGATCGACTCTTCAAAAGAGTGATCACCACTCCACCACATACCTATTTCAACCAAGTCTGGCCGACTTGAAGTTGTGCTCAGCATTTTGAGCGATGCTAACAGATCTCTCAAAAGTAAAGGGATAGATCCGAAACACCTTGGTCCTGGAAACGCCATTATTGAATACCTTTCATGAAGACATTCACACAGACTGTCGCAGGGAGAGGGTCAGACTGCATCGCAGTCATCAGAGTTCTCAACTCTTGGACATAGTCCGTTAACTCATTTTTACTCTGACGGGTAGACAAGAAGCGTAAGCGCACGCAATAAGCCTGGTTGGGCAGCGAGAAATCTCGCAAAATGTCTAACCTGAGCGTTTCACATGTGGAAAACACCAAGTCGACCTACGTTCCACACGTTAGAGGCCACTCTCTAGCTCTTCCATCGAGCTTGGAGATAGCCAACGACACCCGCTGGTTGTCCAGTGAGATAAGGCCAGAGTTCATGGCCATTTCAATCCCACGGATCCAGAGGGTCAGGTTTTCCCCCTCTTTCCCGGAGTAACATTTAACGTCCACCCTAAGGGGGCGAAGTTAGCCTCTTCATCTGGCATCGCCACGTAGCGTGTTGGCATAGCCGACGCTTCTCGGTTCTGAACCTGCCCTATCTGGGCCGTTTCATACTTCATGAAGGTCTCGACTCGTGCATTGAGCACATCGGGACCTTGTCCAGCTAGAAACTACTCATACTATGGGCCTACGGCCGAGGTCATCTTATCAAGCGCGACCTTTTGGGCCTCAGAGAGGGGTGTGGATTGCTCCATCCTCACAGAGGATCAGTCGTTACCAAATCAGGCGTAGATTGACTACTAGTGCTACCAAGTGAATAGGAGCTACACAGCTTCTTAAGTCAGAGGAAGACTTAACGCTCTACGAGCAACTTTGGTTCCACGAACCCGACTCAAAGAGTCAAAAAGCTTAGAGAGCTTACGGTCATTGTTCCAGGGGGACTCAAACGATTCCCCCGATCAACGCACAGAGTGCAAGGAGTAGCTGCCTTATCAAGGCGTTGCTACCTCTTCAAAGATCACAAGATGCCTCAAAAGGCACGTGTCTATCGGATCGAAATGGGAACTGTGTATTATTTCTTCTTGTAACCTAAAAGAACACCTTAGAACAACGTAATTAACCTGCTCGCTATTGTCCTAAATAAACCTATTAAAAGATCTCGTAATCAATGGTTGACAGACATCAGTCTTCAACAATTGATACTGTGTTCTGATATTACTTTAACAAGGGATCCCATCCCTTGTGTGCACCACACAAATTGTCGACTACCAGTCGACGTGTAACCCCGTCAGAGTGGCTCTGCGCCTGATCGATGATAGCAGCCGTCTACAGATCTGACGACCAGCGTTGGAAAGAGATCGACCTTCCAGTCAGACGTTTTGGCACCATTTGATTGTTGTCTCCGAATAAGTCCGAAGCAGCAGCGCACGGGCCGACACTGGCGAAAGCTGTCGGCTCCCTAGTGACGGGTCGGTGTTCGTTCGAATAACTTGCGTTTATTGAACGTCGATTTCGTTGCTTGGAAGCGCAGAAGCTGATATAGAGCTGATCATGTGGTATTCCAGCTCCTTGTTGCTACACAAACGAGCTCTTTAATGTAGCCACGATGGACCGGTTCCTTGTATGAAAGAATGAGCCGCAAGTCTCAACGATCTTTGCTGATCATGACACATGCACTTCGTGCAGTGACGTTCGTTTTGTCTGCCGCTGTTAGCTACACTACTACATACATTCGATGTCTTCCAGCAAAGCTAAACTAGCTGCTTGTGCACCTCGATCAAACTGACACCATTGGACGCAGTTACTATCGTTGTACTGTGCGCTGCTAGGTCGTTCTCATACACATACGCTAGAGCCTTGCATATACTTATAGGTTTTTGGTCACGGACCTGCATCTCGAGGAGTGCCATTGTCAGCACCTGTGCTAATTTTGTGCAGCCACAGCACAATCTTTTTGTGCTGCCGTCGACATAATTTGGCGATAGATTCGTTCAGCTATAACACAATGTCGTGGCGATGTGCGCATACAAAAAACAAGTATGACTTCCCGGAATATGTACGTGAACGACTCTAACGATCGCCGTTGGTTCATTCACTCACGCCATGATTCAGGTGGGGTGTAGACAACGATATGAACGGACTGCAGCAGGCAGCTGCTTTGCTGGCTGTGACATCAATAATGCATGATACTCAAACAAGACGAACACAATGATGTATCTCTCACAAGGTCGACTGTCGATGCCTGTTGAATGAAGAACAACCGCTTTCATTGAGAGTATTGACTTGTCCACTTCAAGTAAGTCGAATCCAGGTAGCTTGCCCAAGTTCATGGTGGGCTGATTGCAATCACGACTTCACATGGACGTTCTACAAACAATGACATACAGCAACAATACTGCGCCGAATGCTGAGGTACGTGGTCAAACGCGCTTGTGTGCATCAAAAGTAAGACGTAACGCGCATGGTCATCATTTCATGACATTAGTGTCGAGAGATAAATCGTTACATCTCTTTCGATGATGTAGTGACACAGAAGCAACAACCGTACGGACACACGAAAATATTAGGTAACAATGGCAATTAATTGACAACGACGAGCTATGGTCCATCATTACAGCTACCGATTGGATGGTTGATGATCCGGTGGGTAACGAAGGCTGGACGAGACGCTCTTGCCCGCTTCGTACAAATGAAGATCCAACGTGGTATCGCGTCGTGGGCTCGTCACATTGGGTGAACACGGTCACACACGGCACAGCAGTCAGTCCCGCGATTTTTGACGCAGAAGTCGAACGCTTCAAGATCTCCACCTTCCACATAGCATTTCCCATTACAGATTAGGATTCGCGCATCTACCAACGTGCAAATGATGGCGGCGGAGAACATGATAGTAATGCCGACTTGTTTAATGTTCATGGTGCTGGATGGACGGCTTGATGGATGTTCCGTGCTCGGCTTGGCAAAAGGCAGAATGAACAACGAGATTGCAAAGTTTGAAAGCGATAGGCGCCGCGCACGCACTCGGGACCGAGCGACAGGATGGGGATGGAAGTATCGCGATTCTACACAATGTTGACAGCAGCGCCACCCGTGAGAGCCTTTCCACACGCACGGAATATACTGAGATTTTTTCAGAATTCCCAAAATTTCACACTTGAGGTCAAACCACTCATAACTTGACCCCTGTCGCGTACAGGCCCTTCCGCGAAAGTTATTCTGTGGAAAGCCCGACAGAATACAGTTGTGCTTCGTGCATGCTGCGCTCGCAGACGGCGGCCAGAGACGGGTACTACGACCGGATGCGTCTTCAGCGTCACGCGTCACTGCTTTGTCTCAGGTGGCCGCAAACGAGTCGCCAACCAGGGCTTAGCGTCCTGATTCGTCGCTCGGCACTTCTCCGCTGCATAAGGCACCGGTGCACAAATAGTCCTTTCCGAGGCCACACGCATTGATCCAAAACGCAATCGAGATCTTACACCCCAGTCATATAAGCACAGAGAAACATGATGACATGCGCACAGGGGTGTCTAAATCTGTCTCTCACACCCTCGGACTGGCGGCCTAAATTCGGGCAACCGATTACGGGCAACTGATTACGGACGTCTGACTACTTGCGTCTAATTACGAATGCCTGATTGCGAGTGTTGGGTACGACAACTGACTACGGGCATCTATTACGGGCAACTGGGAACGAGCAACTGATTTCGGACGATTGATTACGGGCAACAAATTTTGGCTACGGGCAACAAATTTTGGTACGGGCAACAAATTTTGGCTACGGGCAACAAATTTTGGCTACGGGCAACTAATTTTGGCTACGGGCAACTGATTACTGGCAACCGATGACGGGCGACCGATGACGGGCAACCGATTACGGGCAACCGATTACATGCAACGATCACGGGCACCCTTTAGGCACCCGTTTACGGCAACGCTTTACATGCAACCGATCACGGGCTACCGACTACGGGAAACCGATTACAGGCAAATGATTAATGGACGTCTGACTACATGCGTCAAAATATGAATGCCTGATCCGCGAGTGATTGGCAACGGGCGACTTATTATCGGCGACTGATTACGGGCAAATAATTACGGGCAACTGATTTCGGAAAAATTGATTACGGACACCCCTCTTTGGCAAGAATCCTCCATTTCGGAATCGAGAATCTGTGAGGGTCTGCCTCGGGCATTCTTCTTGCTCGGCCATAAGTTGCGCCGGAGTAGAGACGGGAATGTTTACGGTCGACGGCATCCTCGTGCCACGCGTCAAAGGTACGGTATGCGCACACGTTCGGTCGAAGGAAAAGAGTGTTGGGGTAGACAAGTCACTAAGATATTATCCAGTACGAGGGGAAAATGGAAAGAGTTATTTATTCTGATAAACTCCGGATGTATGTAATCGGTATAAATCATTTAACCTCGTGTCCCTATGTTTGTTTGTGTCACTCGTGACAGTGACCATCGCATCAGCCCACCATTGGCCCATCATTTGTGTCCCACCTTCAACAAAGCGGTCATCTTGGGGATTCAGCGCGGCACGTACGCTTGCTTTGGCATTTGCACATTTTAAATAACCGACAGGCCGAGCGGCCGCGCCGGATTCAAAACGGTGCCTGTTCGTCACAAGGACACTGCAGCATAATTCGACAATTCCGAAAGCGTCGTCGACGGTAGTTAGCCCCGAGCAACCACCGAACTCGATTGAGCACCGGCATTTCCATCCGGGCTTAGGAATATCAGATCTATACTATTATTAACTGTTACCGTGAATAAGACAGAGAGACAGACTAGTTTGTTGTTCCATTTGGATGCAAGTTACCGGTACATCCTTAGTCTAGCTAGCAACGCCGGTATTATCGTTCGAGGCCGATAGTTGTACAGGGCTGAGCACCTGAGGTGCTGACCCCAAAGATGTCCATTCGAGCTCGCTCTGGCATACCAGCAAGCGTCCACCCCATGTTTTTTGTTCGGAGTGTCGATACTCCCGCTTGGCAACACAGCGCGAAGTTGCCATTAACCCATGTCCCACGCTGCCGGCGATCGTAGCGCGTTCATGTAAAAACGTGACCCTGTTTCGTTGGACCCATAAACAGGTAAGAGAAGCACGGATAAGAATATGGCACAAACGCTTACAGACGGCGGCGTAGTCCTTCGTTTTGTCGGGATGGTCCCGACTAGGATGTCTAATTTTCACACTTAATAGTTTCGGCGCCCTATGACTGGCGCTATGCGCATGAAATCCGTGCAATGGGTGTATCTTCTACCGTTGACTGGTCCAATTACAAACAAGCTTTGTCATGCAGGCTTGGGGACACGGGCAGGATCAAAAGGTGATTTCCAATGTTTTCGTCACTTTGTAGCAGCACTGCTGCATGCCACAAGATGGATCGAGTGCACGCCTAGTCTGATGGATATTGAATTGTTTTGTCGCGACGCGATAACTGAACCAAACCTAGTCTATGAGCTCGTGGCCGTGCGTCCACAATGTAGCCGATGTCTATTGTAGGGTGGCGATTTGCCAGCCGCTACTTCGCGCTGCAACTTGTAGTTTACCTTCCAGCGGAGTTGACGTGCCTCTATCATCTAATATAATACCGAAACGGTTGTTTCTTTCATTCCAGAAGAGCATGTCGTTTTGCGATGATGTCGAGCACTTTCTATAGCATGCCTTGCAGTCGTGTATGTGTCGTAAATATTGTAAAATGTTTCAGCTGTCTTTCCTAAAGCAGTTGACAGTCGACCGCCGTCGGCTGATCTGGTATCGTATCCGCAGCTACATCCAATGTATGACAATAGTTGCTTCCTCCACGACGATGATGTTCGACTTTTCGAAACTTAGGTCGTATAAAATTCCTTGGACGCGGCCATTCGATGTGTGCGCCCAGGCGTTTACATGAGCCAGAGGTGGAGGGTTCCGTGATTGAATATGCCAGTGAACGTGAAGCTGCGTGCCAATGGCAATCTCAGGTGGACTTGACAGGATTGCCAGTCTCCAGCGTCATAGATTGGCCTGCTGGTGCGCTTTTCCACCGACTGTAGGAAGAGCACATGAGCTAGTTGATACCCATATGCGCTGGATCTGGAGGTGCACAGGGCCGCAGTTTGTCATATTTACGTGGCTTTAACAGGCTCTCCCCGATGTAGATAATCCAAGGGTTGTCAGCCCACGGATACATCGACCATGAGTCTACCTCTTCATGTGTCATTACATGAGTGCACCAAACAAGCGAATGAGCGATTGTGAACGTCCATTCATATGATCTGGTCCGACTGAGGGCGGTAAAGGAATAGCTGGTGAGCTTCGTAGAGTATATATGCCGCCGATCGTCCTGATCATGAATATACGGGGCTAGCCAGGACTTAGTGTTAAAAGAGGGTTTCAAACTTTAGGTGACTATTGTAAAACTGTGGCGAACGACTAGAGTCGATATGTTTCAAATTATGCTAGTTCCGGAGTTTGAACCCACCCCGTACCTGAGCGAACTGCAGTATGGTGTTTAACGCTTTGTGTAACGGGGCACACCCTTGCGTGAACTTAACGCAAGGGTTTTCGGTGCCCCGACAGACGTACACAAGGAAAGCGAGGAAGCGTAGGTAAGGTAAAAGCAGAACTGTTATATTAATATAATTAAGTCTTTTAACTACTGTCCCTCTCTTTGACTTAACTTAATTATACTAATATAACTGAGTGTATGGTGACGTCTCGTCACCACTCATTGCGCGCGTCTTGCGGCGATTGGTGGGTTGATATCATCAAGATATCAACCAATGAACAGACTCTTTGGTCGACCCTTCAATATCACCACTTTGGTGATATTGTTCAAAGAATATTCAACTTTATATTCTTTATTGTCACTTTCTTTAAAGTGACAATTCCATGTAACGGGCTGCCCCGTTACATCACCCCCCTTAACTGATAGTCACCGTGTGAATATCAAAAATACGGAGGCCACCCGTTGGGCACCATTGGGACAGGGAGCACTTGTTGGGTCCGTTCCATTCACTTTCCGCTTGACCTCGCATAGTTAACATGTCTATGCGAGGTGACTCAAGATCCACACAGCCCGGTGCTGTGCCAGCCTCTTCGGCAGACGATTCGTCGTCTGCTGCTCCTTCTTCGCCTGTAGCAACAGGTGCTGCAGGTGCACGCGGTACAACACCGCGTGCGCATGATGACCCCGACATTGAGGTCATCTGCTCTGGCGAGTCAGACGTGTCTGACTCGGGCAATGCGCCAGAGGCGTCTCGCTCACCGGCGACGCCTCAGTATTCGCCAAGGCCACTGCCGAACGAACGGACTCGTGATTTGCATCACAGTCTGTTCGGCAGTGATGACGATGATCAGGGCGGTGGGGAATATTATTCCTTGCCACCGCCGGCTCGTGCGTCTTCGCACGAGCGTGATGACGATGGCGTGAGCCGTCGTCAATCTGGGAGCCGTGGTACCGACAAAGGTACCACTGTGAAGCGTGATGAGCTCAAGCCGTGGCGTTTGCCCGAACGGATCATCAATAGCTTGTCTCACGAGACAAGCCAACACCATCGAATACCCTTATTCGATGCAACTGAGCTTCACGGCTTGAGTTCCAGCGCGAAGAACTTTCGCGCTGAAGAAGATTTTTATCTCGATGTCTTTCTCAGACATCGATGGTACAACAGCAACCAAAAGCGTGACAAAGCATCGCTTTTGGCTGCGTAAAACGCGTTCGTCCAAAACGTAAAGAATTTTCGACGAGAAGGGTGGCTCAAGAAACTTGAGGCGACACGCCTCAGGTTCGAAAGGCGAACGCCAACCGGTGCTAGGTACCGGTTGCACTGTTTGTCGAGTGAGGCAGACATTCCTTGCCTCACATGGGGAGACCCTTGTGCGAGTTGTGTTGACAACTCGCAGCGTGCACATAGGGACGTGTATTCCCTAAGTTCGCCCTGGGGAAGGGCACACATCTCGGCTGAGATGCGTGACGCGATTGCAAACTTGCAATCCGTCTACAAGCGCCTAGGGCGCGTGTTTACCGATGGGCCCGAGGACTCATCGGATGGGTCTCGTCATACTGGCGGACGAGACCTTCAACATCCATCAACAGCTGAGAGCGGGGCTCCCAGCTGTTCCAAGAGGGTGGATACCCCCGCCACTGGACGAGGTAGCTCGTCCTTGATCCTCAATCGTCACGGTGATTCAAGATACGCTCCACTAGAAAGCGTTGACCACCGTGGGCATCCACCAAACGATGTGGTGGAGGAGGAAAGACCTCCTCCAGATGATTCTAGCTCACCATCTCGACCCTTACGAGATGGATCGCGCAATCGATGAATTGCGCGATGACTTGAAGCACGAGCGCGACCGGCGCTACGCTTTGACTGATACCGTGCGGAAGAACCGCAAGGAGCACGAGGCTGATCGGGCGAGGGATCGCGCCGATTATGCCACAGCGCAGCTTCAGGTCGAGCGGGATGTCCGCTCCCTTTTCGGCGAGCTGGCGACAGCTCGCGGGGAGATATCTCGGTTGAGTTCCGAGGTATCATATCTGCGCGACCAGACGGATCGTCTGGAGCGCGAACGCAAGAACTTGATGGATGTTCTTGAACGTGGGGGCTATCTTCATCGGAAGAAGAAGGCTCGTACTGACAGTACGGTATGAGTCGCCCCACGTAAAACGTAGGATGCGTGCACATCCTACGTGGCAATTCGATCGTGTATGCATTGCCCTTGCGATGCAACACTCAAAATGGCCCAATGTACTTCGGCAGTAGTTTACTACTGCCGACACTAGTGACTGCATGTCCAGGTAAGTTTACCGTAGACAGTAGTACTAGGTCGTTAACTTTAAATGAAAGAACATTTGCTCTTCCATTCTTGTCTGCGTTCCGTTTCTGACGGTCCACCGCATTTGCGATGGCGTCCTGAACGAAACGGACTACCGCTTCTCGAGTCAGCAGGAAGTTCCCTGCTGACTCTTTGTTTTGTCTTTCAGTGCGCTTCGTGCGCACTGCTAAGAGATTGCTCTCTTCTTCAGCGAGGTTGTCTTCTTCCTCGCTGGCATAATCGTTGACGATGCTGAATATACCAGCATCGTCATCATCATCCGAGTCAATAATAGCGTCATCGCTATTATTGAGGTGATCTTCTTCATCGATGTCGACTTGATCGACATCGGCATCATACGTGACGACGTTAGCGTCGACACGTGATGAGCAAGAGCCAAAACGGTTTTTGCTCGAGCGAGTCCCTCCCCCCTTATCCAAGAGTCACACTCTATAAGGGTGGGCACTCGTGGATGGCGTAGGCCATTCACGCAAAACGGTGTGTGCTGTGTTGAAGCATGCACCGAATTATTGATGGCGAATTCCACCATGGGTAGGAATTCGCTCCAACTCGGAAACGAGTGGACATATCCTCGAAGAATCTCTTCGAGGACACGGTTCGCACGTTCCGTCTGACCATCTGTTTCTGGATGGTCAGAAGTGGACATCTTCAATCGTGTTCCGAGAGTACGGAACACGGTTTGCCAAAATGCCGCCGTGAACCGAGGGTCACGGTCGGATACGAGTTCACGGGGTAACCCGTGGAGTCTAAAGACCGTGTCGAGAAAGACACGAGCACAACCTTGAGCCTTGATCGACTCAGGGACAGCAGCAAGATGGACCATCTTGCTGAATCGGTCTACAAACACAAGAATACCATTATTCTTGTGAGCGTCTTCGGGTTTCCCGAAGACGAAGTCCATTGAAACGGACTGCCAGCACACTGTCGGAACAGGCAGAGGCTGCAATGGCGCACGGGATGAAGGACTAGGCTTCACCCGTTGACAAACCTCGCAAGCACGAATGTACTTGCGGACAAACTGATACTGGCGTGGCCAGTAAAAGTCACGACTTACCGTGAGGTAAGTCTTTTCTCTACCACGATGGCCGCCTGTTGGGGCATCGTGACACTCATACATGATGCGTAAACGCAAATCATGATGAGCGGGTACGACGACACGAGGCGTGTCGTCGGCAACAGCTGATTAGTACAGCAATCCGTTGCGTGTACTATACCGATCCGATGAGGGTCGGTACAAAGCCGGTAAATCCCTCATGGATTTACTGGATGGATTCACCAGATGATCCATCAATCGCAGAAGATCCTTATCTTCTGCGTATGCCTTTCGTACGTCGTCAATTTTACTTGACGACGGGACACTGACTCTCAGTGTCGCAACAGTGGGCTTATCCTCACTGTTGGATTGTGCATCCGGCTCGAAATCGGGCCGGCGCGAAAGCGCATCAGCGACGACATTGAGTCGTCCTGGTTTATACTTCACGGAGAAGTTATACTCTGCGAAGAAAGACAGCCACTTCGCCATCCTTTGCGAGAGGTGTGGGCTGTTTACGGCCGTGCGTAGTGACGCATGGTCCGTATAGACAACAAACGGTCTATCTCCGAGGAGATAGACGCGAAACTTAGCCAGTGCGTACTTCATGGCAAGGAGTTCCTTGTCATGCACTGGGTAATTGCGCTCAGCTGTCTGCAGCTGACGCGACTGATAACAGATGACGCGCTCTGCGCCATCTGCATCAAATTGCATTAACGCACAGCCGATCGCAAAATCGCTGGCGTCACAGACCACATGAAATGGTCTGTCCTGATCTGCAATCGCCAAGATCGGCGACTGCATCAAGCTCCGCTTGATACTTTTAAAGGAACGCTGGCACTCAGCGTTCCGTGACCACTTGACATTTTTCTTGAGTAAACAAGAAAGATGTACCGTCATTTCGGCGTAGTTGCGCGAGTACTTGTGCAAGTACGCCGCTAGCCCAAAGAACTTCCTTAGTCCCTTGACATCGACTGGCACTGGCCAGTCGGTGATCGCCTTGATCTTTTCGGGATCAGGGCGTACGCCGTGTTTGCCCACGATGCACCCAAGAAGTGGTATTTCGCTAGCCGCGAATATACACTCTTTGAGGTTTGCGTACAACTTTTGCTTGCGCATAAGTTACAGGACTTGACGAACGTGAGTTCTGTAAACTTCAACGTCCGTCTTTCCGTCCATAGCCCGACTATGGGCGAACACATCGTTTAAGCAACTCGGTGCTAAATCTCGCACCGGTCTCAACAGATTCGTGACACATCTGTTGAATGATGCAGGGGCATTTCTCAGCCCCTGTGGCATAACTAGCCACTCCCACAGCATCCCGCTGGTGGTACTCACTGCTGTGAACGGGATGTCCCGTTCACGCATGAGGATCTGATAGAATCCATCCATCAGATCCATGGACGAAAAGATGGTACTCTTCGACATACCATCTATGATTACGTCCTTCCTCGTTATCGGCGTCTGAGCCGATACCGTTGCAGCATTCAACTTGTTGAATGCGTGCACTATCCGCCACCCTCCTGTGGCCTTTCGCACACAGAAGGTCGGAGAGCTGTGAGGGGATGCTGATTCCCTCACATGGCCCGCTGCTAAGCGATCGGCAAAGACTTTGTCGATCGCTAGTACTTGTTCACGAGGCAGTGGCCACTGCTTCATGACACAGTACTTCGAGCCCGGTTTGAGCTCGATCTCGTGTCGAGTGCCTTTGTCCTTAGGCAACTCGCAAGGTACGGATTCAAGGAACACATCCCTGAATTCGATCAAATCCTTATACAAAGGATTTGTCTGAAGTGACTCCCAGGATTGAGACGCGTATCGCTCAATCCGAGTCTTCTCATCGAGGACACTTTCGTCCATCGATGAGCTGCTGAGAACCCGTTCGTTCTCAGCAAATACTGTTGCCAACCGAATATCGGTCACATGCTCATCCTCTGTGACGAGGATGCAGATTAGCTCGGCTTTGCCACTACGCAGATCACGCAAGAACCGTTTCGGTTCTAGCGTTGGCAACTGAGTTATCTCCGAAGTTAACTTCGGAGGCACAATCAGATCAAGCGTATAAGCGCCTACGCGTGATCCGTCATTAACCAAGACGTTCAACGCCTCGGTTATTTCCTGGGAACTTGTTTCCACAGGTTGCTGAGGGCCTTATCCCTCAGCATGAGACTCTTAAGGAAGTCCTTCCTCAAGTACGTGGGGACTTATTCCCTCGACGTCTTCTGACTGTGGCTGTGCAACCACAGTCAGGTCTCGATCCTCTACGGTCGGCTCTCCAGTCGACCTAGGATGGCCATGTTGCCGCTTGTGGGCAACCGGTTTCTTTTCTCTAAGATGCTGTCCGCTAGGCATGCATCCATGTCCCGGTCCAATCGACTTATTCGAGTGGTGGACCTTCGGCGCCGCCTGTACTCCTGTACAGCCGCCGGGAGCTTGCTCCACAGTGTAGTGATCAACTACACTGTGATCTTGTGCAGTCGTGCTAACGACCGTACCTCAAGTGAGGCCATCGCACTCACTCGCAGAACATCCACACGCTTGTGGACGCTCCAAGATGTTCATCAGATGGCCATCTGATGAACAAGCGGCAGGCATCTTCACGGATCGATGCTACCAGCTCACCCTTGGCTCGTACTTTCTGAGCCAAGGTAATCCCAGGATGACATCAAATTTGTCATCCAGATCTAGTACGATGAAGTCATCATCGTACTGTTCGCCCTCTAACGTGTAGTGGATTCCTACTACACGTTTCTCAACGGTTATCGATGCGCCTGTTGCAAGGCGCACCGTCATCCTCGTGAGGGGAATGTCGCGCTCAACAAACTTGAGCCTACGACCCTCTAGTGACTGGCGTCGAACAAAGTTGTTCGACGCCCCACAGTCTACTAGGGCACGAAGCGACAAATCATTTGTCGCTTCCAACTTCAAGGTGATGAGCGAAACGTCATCACCAGGTGCAGAGACACACAATGATTGTGTATCTGGAGCAACTTTCGTCAAGAGATTTGCAAATTCTCTTGAGGTTGCTGGATCAGTAGGGCGCTCCGCCCCTACTGACCCCGACCATTTTTTGATGGTCCGTCTCGCTGTTGCGGCTTCGCAACAGCGCTGGACCCACGCCCATTGCCCTTTCTGGCAAATGGTCGTCCATTTCGCTCAGTACTGTTTGGTACTGGGCGTGGAGCACTACACTCGTATGCGTAGTGCCCTAACTTCTGACAGCGATTGCACCTCAGCAATCGCTTGTTGTTTGAAGAGCAAGGTCTCTCGCTCTCAACATAGCAGAGGTCCATTGGTTCTGGACCTCCGATCTCTTGTCGTCTCGGTGGACGGTAAGAGTTTGAGCTAGCATGAGCCTGTCTCATGCTTAAGTCTTCCTGTTCCGCGGCTGATATCGCTTCTTCAAGCGTATTCAGCTCAAGGCGGAACAGGTGGCTCCTGACGGGCCCTTCTGCGAGCCCTTGCATGAACACCGTAATCAACGTGTGTTCAAGGACTGGATTAGCAGTTATACTACTCGCAAGGAGTCGTGTATGTTGTGCGTAAGCGTGCACATTCACGCTTACCCTGCTTGAGTTTCAGGAGCTCTGAACGAGCCCTGAACTCAGCCCGTGGCGGCTCAAACGTTTGTCTGAGCCGGGACTTAAAGTCATCTAGCGACCTAAACACATGTGGGTCGCTACCTCCAAGCCCCAGGGACCAAGTTTTGGCACGTCCTGCCAAGTGGGTCTGAGCAAATGTGAGTTTCATTTGCTCATCTTCGACGCGACGAGCCCTTAGGGCTCTGTCGAGAGTTTGACAAACCATAGTAACAGGGAGTCCTCCGGGACTCCACTGTACTTGGAGATGTCAACTTTCATGACCTCGGGACGACGCGCATGCGCCGTCCCGCCCACAGCAGCATGGAATTGCTGCTGTCTCAACAGCTCTGTCTGTTGAGCACCGAGTTCTCTCAACTGCTCGGCCTGTTGAGAGCCTTGCTGGTGAAGCAAGGCTACTTTCTCCCTATCGGCGACAAGTTCATTTTGTATGAACTTGGCTATAGCGGCATGCTGTTGGTCTCTGTCTAGAGACTCCAACATGGCGCTAATGGCGAGCTCGCCTACGGTAGAACTCATTCGTTCTACCGCACCCCATTCGATGTCACTCAAATGGGTAAACCCTTCACGCGTGGCGTGAAAGGTCTCTTCATCATCCAACATGTTCATGTTGGATGATGTGGTCCTTGGAAGGACTACAAAGTGCTACCAGGTGTAACGGGGCACACCCTTGCGTGAACTTAACGCAAGGGTTTCGGTGCCCCGACAGACGTACAAGTGGCAAGCGAGGAAGCGTAGGTAAGGTAAAAGCAGAACTGTTATATTAATATAATTAAGTCTTTTAACTACTGTCTCTCTGTTTGACTTAACTTAATTATACTAATATAACTGAGTGTATGGTGACGTCTCGTCACCACTCATTGCGCGCGTCTTGCGGCGATTGGTGGGTTGATATCATCAAGATATCAACCAATGAACAGACTCTTTGGTCGACCCTTCAATATCACCACTTTGGTGATATTGTTCAAAGAATATCCAACTTTATATTCTTTATTGTCACTTTCTTTAAAGTGACGATTCCATGTAACGGGCTGCCCCGTTACACTCTGGGTCTGATACGCTAGCAATATGGATCCAGGAACAACTCGACTAGCCAGCTTGGGCGTGTGCAACAGCTGTAACGGGGCACTGGTGACGACGTACTGGTTGACCAGTACGGAGCTCACTTCTACTGACAACAGTGATAGTCAGTGCTCTGCCAAGTGTTGCACCAACACAAAAAAGGAAAGGAGACTAAGTGAACACTCTAGTCTCTGATAAAAGTAAAAAATTTAACTAATACAACTAAGTCCTATCAATCTCGTGTCTCTGTTTATTTTCACTTGAT
This sequence comes from Hyaloperonospora brassicae, assembly GCA_947650285.1. Lineage (NCBI taxonomy): Eukaryota > Oomycota > Peronosporomycetes > Peronosporales > Peronosporaceae > Hyaloperonospora > Hyaloperonospora brassicae. The sequence continues at coordinate 68,399 of CANTFL010000504.1, read as the reverse complement.
TATATTAATCTAACTAAACGTATGATGACGTCTACTCACCACCCATTGCGCGCGTCTAGCAGCGATTGGTGGGTTGATACCATCACGACATCAACCAATGAGTGGACCCTTCGGTCATCTTCAACAACATCATCATGCTCCATGATATTGTTGAAAGAATTTTTTAACGAATTATTCTTTATTGTCATTTTAGCCTTGATGACAATATCATGTAACGGGCTACCCTGTTACGACACCGACGGGTCCATATGGTGGCAGAAAGCGTCGGAGCTGGTAGATTTGATGCTATATATATATGATATTGCGTTTTGCGAAGCTGCTATTCCGCTCCCATACCGGAAGATAGAATACCTGCGATATAAACAAAACCACCGCAGCATTATGACATTTAAAATCAAGACGCGGTACTCTATAGTGCTCGCCAGGTGCCTCGTCATCGCCAACTGCCGCTAAAACATACGAATGCGTGCTGCACGGTTTACATCTGTGAGACCCGTCGTTCCAACTGCGTACTCAGATATCTCGTCTTGTCGCCGTGCACTAGCATTTGCATACTAATGAAGGTGTCCTTGTGAGCAGATGAATTAAAATATTAATTTTGCTTTGACTTTGGTACATCCTTTCGTTAGACAATTGACCTCATCGATACAATATGCTCAACACGTGCAACAACTGGCGTGCATCATGCATATAAACGTATGGTCATCGACGTGTGCCGAATTCTTTGACGTGCCCCTCCACTCGAGGTACGCTAAGGACCACCTCCTGTAAATCGTCATTCATCGCCTACTACAGCACTTTCACCCATATAGCAAAAAGCAGCAGATCCATCGGGAAAGATTGCCTAGTGCCTGACAGGACATTCGCGGCCTTTACATCTCGCCATTGACGACAAAATTGAGCTACAGGACCATCATGTATGTTGCGTGTCATGGCCACAAACGCCTCTGAGAAACCAAATTGTTGAAGCACTAGTGATAAAATAGTAAATGTCAGCCGTATCATACACTTTCTGAGAATCGATTTAGATGATGGCTCTATTCTGCATCTACGCAACTGCTGGCTCAGTTTATGCCGTACACAAGACCGCCATCGACATTATAACTGTTTCTCTCAGCTGACGTCCATGAGCAAAGCCTTTTCGTAAGCACTTGGTGTACTTTAAAATTCTTGCACTCGTTTAGCCACATCTTTCAAAAAAAATCCGTGACCGGTTTTTAAGAAAGGATATAGGTCGGTAATGTAACGGGGTGAGCCATTACATGTAAATTGATACGAATGTATCAATTTTTGAATATTATCTAATTCGATAATGGTTAATCCACATTACTCGAGAAGAGGCGGTGTTGGCCGAATATTACCCAAGACGGCAATATTCTTGGGTGCTCGACTTATTGGCTGACGTTTACGGTTCATCAACCAAGCTAACCACCCATCGCTTCTAGACGCGCGCAAGGATTGGTGAGCAAGAATCCTAAATAGGAGATTGTAGTTTAATATAGTTCGACCAAGACAAAAGATAATTTGCAAAGAAAATTATCTATATTGAATAAAGTTCTTTTTTTCTCTAACAGAGCTTCCGATCTCTGTTTACTTCCTTGCGCTTCCTCACGACATAAGTACATGACGTCGGGACCACGCAGTCTTGTATTATGTTTAAACGAGGTCTTACCAGTTATCTGGTACGAGTAAGCCCCGCTACACCTAATAGCACTGTGTGGTCCGTTCAGCGATCGCGACCACCTCATATAACATAGAAGTGTTAGATGAAAAGAAAATTTTCACGCCACTCGTGAAGACTTCAACCATTTAAATGACATAGAATGAAGTCCAGTAGAACGTACGAGTTAGACCGCAGGCGAAACCGCCATTAGCGCCATCTTAGAGTCTATTGACAGAGACTAGCAAAATGCCGATATATACAGGTTCATTCAAATTGAACATGTCGCCTAAAGAAAGAAAGTAGACTTGCTGTAACAGCAAAGTTAATAACATGCCGAGCAATTATAGAGAACTCGGGCCTCAACAGACAGAGCTACTAAGACAGAAGCAATACAATTCTGCTGAGGATGGGACGACACAAACGCGTCGTCCTAGAACCCTTAAGATATTAATCCCCAAGTACACGGGAGTCGAGGTAGAGTCCTTGTTGTTATGGTTCGTCGAACTCGACAGAGTTGAAAAAGCACGTCGCATCGACGATGAGGAAATGAAACTCAAATTTGCTCAAACCCACTTGGCAGAACGTGCCAAGACTTGGGCCTTAGGGGTGGAGATGAGCGACACATACGCTTTTAAGTCGCTAGAGGCCTTTAACACCGGGCTCAAACGAACGTTTGAGCCGCCACGGGCTGAGTTCAGGGCTCGATCAAGGCTCCTGAAACTTAAACAAGTTACGCGTGATGTGCACCCATACGCTAAGAATATACGACTCCTTGCGAGTTGTATAACTGCAAATACGGTCAATGAACACACGTTGATTACTGTGTTCATGCAAGGGCTCGCAGAAGGGCCCGTCAGGAGCCACCTGTTCCGCCTTGAGCTGAATACGCTTGAAGAAGCGATATCAGCCGCGGAACAGGAAGACTTTAGCATGAGACAGGCTCATGCTAGCTCGAAATCTTATCGTCCACCGAGACGACAAGAGATCGGAGGTCCAGAACCAATGGAACTCTGCTATGTTGAGAACGAGAGACCTCGCTCTTCAAACAACAAGCGATTGCAGAGGTCCAATCGCTGTCAGAAGTTAGGGCACTACGCATACGAGTGTAGTGCTCCACGCCCAGTACCATACAGTACTGAGCGAGATGGACGACCATTTTCCAGAAAGGGCAATGGGCGTGGGTCCAGCGCTGTTACGAAGCCGCAACAGCGAGACGGACCATCAAAAAATGGTCGGGGTCAGTAGGGGCGGAGCGCCCTACTGATCCAGCAACCTCAAGAGAATTTGCAAATCTCTTGACGAAAGTTGATCCAGATACACAATCATTGTGTGTCTCTGCACCTGATGATGACGTTTCGCTCATCACCTTGAAGTTGGAAGCGACAAATAATTTGTCGCTTCGTGCCCTAGTAGACTGAGAAGCGTCGAACAACTTTGTTAGACGCCAGTCACTAGAGGGTCGTAGGCTCAAGTTTGTTGAGCGCGACATTCCCCTCACGAGGATGACGGTGCGCCTTGCAACATGCGCATCGATAACCGTTGAGAAACGTGTAGTAGGAATCCACTACACTTTAGAGGGCGAACAGTACGATGATGACTTCATCGTACTAGATCTGGATGACAAATTTGATGTCATCCTGGGATTACCTTGGCTCAGAAAGTACGAGCCAAAGGTGAGCTGGTAGCATCGATCCGTGAAGATGCCTGCCGCTCCCAACGGCTGTACAGGAGTACAGGCGGCGCCGAAGGTCCACCACTCGAATAAGTCGATTGGACCGGGACATGGATGCATGCCTAGCGGACAGCATCTTAGAGAAAAGAAACCGGTTGCCCACAAGCGGCAACACGGCCATCCTGGTCGACTGGAGAGCCGACCGTAGAGGACGAGACCTGACAGTGGTTGCACAGCCACAGTCAGAAGATGTCGAGGGAATAAGTCATCACGTACTTGGGAAGGACTTCCTTAACAGTCTCATGCTGAGGGATAAGGTTCTCAGCATCCTGTGGAAACAAGTTCACAGGAAATAGCCGATGCGTTGAACATCTTGGTTAATGACGGATCACGCGTAAGCGCTTATACGCTTGATCTGATTGTGCCTCCGAAGTTAACTTCGGAGATAACTCAGTTGCCAACGCTAGAACCGAAACGGTTCTTGCGTGACCTGCGTAGTAGCAAAGCCGAGCTAATCTGCATCCTCGTCACAGAGATGAGCATGTGACCGATATTCGGTTGGCAACAGTATTTGCTGAGAACGAACGGGTTCTCAGCAGCTCATCGATGGACGAAAGTGTCCTCGATGAGAAGACTCGGATTGAGCGATACGCGTCTCAATACTGGAAGTCACTTCAGACAAATCCTTTGTATAAGGATTTGATCGAATTCAGTGATGTGTTCCTTGAATCCGTACCTTGCGAGTTGCCTAAGGACAAAGGCACTCGACACGAGATCGAGCTCAAACCGGGCTCGTAGTACTGTGTCATGAAGCAGTGGCCACTGTCTCGTGAACAAGTACTAGGGATCGACAAAGTCTTTGCGGATCACTTTTCAGCAGGCCATGTGAGGGAATCAACTTCTCCTTATAGCTCTTCGATATTCTGTGTGCAAAAGACCACTGGATGATGGCGGATAGTGCACGCATTCAACAAGTTGAATGCTGCAACGGTACCGGCTCAGAAGCCCAACCAAGGAAGGACATTATCATAGATGGCATGTCAAAAAGTACCATCTTTTCGTCCATGGATCAGATGGATGGATTTTATCAGATCCTCATGCGTGAACGGGACATCCCGTGCGCAGCAGTGAGAACCCCCATCAGTATGCTCTTAGAGTGGTTAGTGTAGACACAGGTGTGGTAAAGTCACTAATCAAAATTTTGGGACGTGGGTCGGTGATTACCCAGTTAAGACGTTACTTACTGAAGGAAATGATACCAAGTGATCTAGGGTTTCAATAGGAAATGCAAGATGATCCAAACGGGGATCAGTGATCCTATCCAACTATCGCCAGAATGATGAAAATGGAACGACCGTAGACGAGGCGTAGAAAGAGATGATTTCCATGGAACGATCTGGGACAAGGAAAGGGGTGAAGTAAAGCGAGTAACCTGAAGGTTGGTCAAGGACAAGAATGTTGATGTTTAATCAGGTGAACACTGGGTCACAAATGCACACGCGAACGTCTCCTGATTTACGAACGTGTGGAACGTCATATTGACCGGTATCGACAGCGATCGTGGATTCCGTGGCAGAATTACTCTGAGAAAAATGCATATTGGACCAGGTGATACGATGTGATTCTGTAACGAAGGTGCAACATTCTACAGATCGGTGATATGCTTTATTGGTCCCATAATGGGAGTACTGATTTTGATTAATTATAGCTCGATCAGGAAGTGTGAATACTCATGGAAGTCCAGGGAGATATTTCAAGACGTGTAAATGGTCTCGTTTGTTAGATAAACCATGAAGGATGCTATCGGAGCACGTGTAATGAACAGAAGAACATCTCCTGCTGAATTGTATCGTGTCGATCCTCAACAATCTCGAATTAGGCATCAGATAGGTCATGTTTCCTGTTGATTATGGATATATCGCTGATGAGACTTCCGGATCATGAGAAAAAAATCATGATAGAGATCCCTGAGTGATGTTTTAAAAAGTTCAGACCAGAAGGGCCAGTGGAAGATGGTGGAATTGACGTCGCAAAACGAGTTAAGATACATTTGGCAATATTTGGATCTTATATTGGAATTGTGGCGCTAAGAATGAGTATCTGGTGCTGTATTTAAGATTTAGGCTATTTTGGTGTTTTAGGTACGATACCTGGGATACTGACGCTATCATTGAAGCACAAGTCACGAAATTTAGACACATGTTCAAGTGGACGAACCGGTATACGGGTAATACCGGTTTGGAGAACTACCTACTGTTACGAATAGGTGTAAAGATAGGTTGGCTAGTAATTTGGTTGGTTAATAAACAATCTTGAACTCTACTTCTTCTGCTCATGACGCGCCCCCCGCTCTTTTCCGGGAGAGGTTGTTTGTCTTCCCCGGCGGCTCAAGACACGCGTGTTCCAAGTACATTAAAGACCGGTCTTGGATTGTTAGCTAAGGTCGAGAAGAGAGATTCCAGAAAATTTGATCCGGATCAATCAAGCACTCATACTAAACTCAGTTGCTAGGGTAGCAGCAACTACGGAAAAAGACTGGACACAAGATCGCAAGACGGCTCAAGTGATCAGAAGATCTGGACAAGAAGTTCAAGATAAGACCGAGCAAGATTGAAGCAATCTGCAGGATCGATCGGCACGTGTCATTTTGGAGAAACGGGAAACCTATCTGGCCCAAGCTGCGTACTTCCGAAAGAATCGGACAATCCCAAGACCAGATCATACCGACCCCATAAACAAGACTATCATTTGCTGACTGAAGATTTCCACATAGCGAAAACCCCGATTCAAAGACAAATCAAGATCGGTGCGATCCAAGATCAATATCGCGACGTCTCCAAATAGTGATCACCGCGACTCAATACCAATATCGCAGAACTCTGTTCGTGGTGTGAAGATTTCCGCACCGAATGCGAACTATCAACCTCAAACTTTAAGCGAGTTCGACATCTCCTAAGGCCATTATAAAGAGCTCAATCCAGTTTAACCGACAGGCACACTAGGCGAGCACAAGGCTATACTGCAAGGCACGAATCAGAGTACACCCTCCGTGAGTCGCTTAGTCTGGGCAAGTGGAAGGTCGACCCTCACACAAGCGATTTCGTGACGTTGACTCCACAAGACAGGCACTGAGTATCTCGGCTCCTCCTAATAATTGTGTGACAAATCAGCTGAGACCGGTGCGGGATTTCGCACCGAGTTACATGACTATACGTTCGTCCATAGCCCAGCTATGGACGGAAAGTCAGATGTAGAAGCTTACAGAACACACGCTCGTCGGGTTTTTCAACTAATGCGTAAGCATAAGTTGTACGCCAACCTCAAGAAGTGTATATTCGTTGCTAGCGAGATCACATTGTGTGGGGGCGTTGCGGGTAAACACGGTGTACACTCATATCCCGAAGATATCAAGGCTCTCACCGACTGGCCTGTGTCAGACGATATCAAGGGACTTTGTAAGCTCCTTAGGCTAGCGGCATACTTGCACAAGTACTTGCGCAACAATTCTGCGATAAGTGTTCGTCTTACTTGTTTACCCAATATAAATGTGGAGTGGTCATGATACGCCGCCTGTCAGCGTTCGATTTATGGTATTACGCAGAGCGTGACGAAATCGCTCATTTTGACGATTGCAGATTAGGACAGACCGTTCCATGTGGTCTTAACGCCAGCGATTTTGCGATCGGCTGTGCACTGACGCAAACTGATAAAATGGGTGCCGAGTGCGTCATCTGCTATTAATCGTGTCAGCTGCAAGCAGCTGAGAGTAATTACTTCGTACATTACAAGGTACTCCTTGCCATGAAGTACGCACTGAATAAATTTCGAGTCTATCTCTTGGTAGATAGCCTGTTCATCGTCTATACGGACCATGCGTAACAACGCACGGCCATAAAAATTACACACTGGTTGCAAATAGTGGCGAAGTGGTTGTCTGTCTTTGCGGAGAACAAGTTATCCGTCGGGTATAAAATAGGATGACTGAACGTCGTCGCTGACGCCCTATCGCGCCGACCCGATGTCGAGTCGGGCGTGCAATCCAACAATGAAGACAAGCCCAATGTTGCGACACTTACGTTCAGTGTCCCGTCGTCAACCTTACTTGGCGACTTAAGAAAGGCCTACGCAGAGATAAACGTTTTCTGCGCTTGATGCATCATCTGGTAAATCTATCTCGTAAACCCTTGAAAGATTTACCAGCTTTGTCCCAATCCACTTGAGATCGTTACACAACACACAACGGGATGCTCTTTTACACAGCCGTTGCCGGCAACACGCATCGTGTAGTCTGGACCATTCATAACAAGTTGTGCTTGCGCATCTTGTATGAGTGTGACGATACCCCATCAGGTGGTCATCGTGGTCGTGAAAAGACTTACCTGACGGTAAGTCGTGACTTTTTTGGCCCCGACAGCATCATTGTTTCCGCAAGTACATTCGTGCTTGCGAGGTTTTTCAACGGGTGAAGCCCGGTCATCCATCCCGTGCTCCCTTGCAGCCTCTACCTGTCCCGGCAGAGTTCTGACAGTCCGTTTCAATGTACTTCGTCTCCGGGTTCCCCCAAAGACGCTCACAAGAATAACAGTATTCGTGTGTTCGTTGACCGCTTAATCACGATGATGCATCGTGTTACTGGTTCCAAGACGATCAAGGCACAAGGCTGTGATCGTGTCGATATCGACAGGATGTTTCGCCGATACTGGTACCTTGTATAATCGTGTTTGACCGTGACCCTTGGTTGATGGAGGAATCTTTGCGATTCGTTTTCAAATTTCTCGAAAAGTGTTTTGAGTTGTCAATATCAGACCGTCCCACACAGATGCTCAGTTGGAACGTGCCAACCGCGTCCTCGAAGAGTTCCTTCGAGATTACGACCACTCGTTCTCGAGTTGGAGTGAATTCCTCCCGATTTAGGAATTCGCAATCAATAATTCGGTGCGTACATCAGCACAGTACTAATTATTCTTCGTGAATGGCTCACGCCATCCACGTATGCCCACCCTTTGAAAATGTTATTATTGGTCGGGGGGAGGACCTCGCTCGAGCAAAAATCGTTCTGCCTCTCGCTCATCACGTGCCGACTCAAACGTCGCCACGTATGATGTCGATGTCGATCAAGTCGAAATCGATGAAGAAGATCCCCTCAATAATAGCGATGATTCTATCATTGACACAGATGATGATGACGATGCTGGTATTTTCAGCATCGCCAACGACTTTTCCAGCGAGGTTGTACACATCCTCGACGATAAACAGAAAGAGGAAAGGACTCTTTCTGCAGTTCGCACAGGGCGAACTGAGCAAAACAATGCCGAGTCAGCAAAAAAATTGATGCAGAATGGTAGAGCAGTGGTCCTTTTCGTACAGGTTTCCATTGCTTACTCGGTGGACCGTCCGAAACAGAACTCTGACAAAAATCGGAGGGCAAATATACATTCATTTGTTAATGATGACTTAAACCTACAATCTACGGTGAACTTACCTAGACACGTATTGACAATGTGGGCTGCAGTAAACTACTGTCCATGTACTTAAACCCATTTCGTGTGCTGCGCCGACAAGGCAACGCATACACGAACATACTGCCACATAGGATGCGTACATATCCTACGTTTACGTGGCACGTCTCCGCCCGTACTGTCAGTACGAGATTTTTTCCGACGATGAAGATAACTCCCACGTTCAAAAACCTCCGTCATGCTCTTTCTTTCGCGCTCCAGACGATCAGTCACGATGCGTAATGAAGAGATCTTTCCGTTCATACAATAGATTTCCATGCGTGCAGTCCCCAGCTCCTTAACGAGGGAGCGGATATCGCACTTGACCTGCAGTTGCGCGACCGCGTACTCATCACGGTTCTTCGCACGATCAGCTTGGCGATCCTTGCGAGTGCTGCCGCACAGTGTCGGTCGAATCATAAAGCCTGTCGCGATTGTGCTTCAAATCTTCGAGCAATTTAACAATTGCGTGATCTAATTTCTTCAGGTCGTGATGGTGAGCAGAATTACTTGGAGAAGGTTTTTATTTCTCCTATGAATCCTTTGATTGACTCCCACGGTGGTCAACGCTTCCTGGTGTAGCGTATGTTGAACGACCGTGACGATTCAGGATGAAGGACTTGTTACCTTGTCTCGTGGCAGGGTATCCACCCTCGTAGGTGATCGGGAAGCCCCGTTCTCAGCTGATGGTGGATGTGTCCGGTCTCGGCGAGAAGAACGACGAGACGCATCGTTTGACTATGGAGGCCCATGGCAAACGAACGCCCGGCGTGTTCCTTAAATGATTGTAGGTTCTCAATCCCTTGTTACATCTCAGACGAGATGCGCGCCCTCCAATAGGGTCGATTGGGGAGGAAGAACGCCTTAGGGGCGCAAACAGAGTTGTCAACACAACTCTGATAGATCTCTCCCCACTAGGGGCAAGGTAAATCTGCCTCTCGAGACAATTGGTGAAATTTATACCGAGCACCGGTTGGCGATTTCTAATCGAACCTTTTGCGAGCTGCAATAGTTGTTCAGCCAAACGTCACGGACAACATTATACTGTTGCAGATAATAGCGTTTAACGCTTATACAAAAAAAATTATCTCGGCTGCGCTTACCGTGGGTAATATCGATGTCACAAAAATAAATCGATGTTATGCTCGTGTTTAATGCTATGACCACTCACATCAATATCAAGACCATTCAACCTTGACAAATCGAAGCGTTAGACCTGATAACGATTTGTAGTATAATCGTAGAACAGCTCCATGTTGCGTTGGGAAAGCATCCATAGTTTAGTTCCAGGAGCATATCGTAACACGTTACGGTCCAGCTCCTCTTGCGCATGCCAAAAAAATAAAGGGCACTACTATCGCCGCAATCGCTCCGATTGCTACGGATATGATGCATTGGTGAAGCGTTATCGGCATTATCCCGAAGACTAACGTCTTCATGATGCGCACTCGCATCAAATTAATTCGAGCGCGATCGGTTCGATCCCCGCGACGAGTACTTAGACTCGCCGATTGAGCCAGACAATTCATTAAGAAGCGTTTTATCGAAGTTGCTACGAGCCACAGCAGTCGCCGTATCTGCACCCACAGCTTCACGACCGGGATTTGCGAGCAACATCGAGTCGGACGAGGGGTCCTACTCGCCCGTATAGACAACCTCTATTTCGGTGTCGACGTCCATCGGACCACCACCCGCAGCAGAAGCTGCGGATGAAGAAGCTGCATGTAGATGACCATGTGCACCGGCAACATTGGGTCTTGCAGGCTGCTTATTAAAAGCACCAGGTGATGAAACGCCCGCTGCCGTGTCTTGACTTGCTTTCTATCCGGTTGTACGCATCCGTACAGAGGAATAAGTGATGGCCTTGTTCGCGCAGAGCATTGTGGTATATAATAAGTTAGAGTATGGAATACCTCGTTTGTCAATTCTCTACACCATAGCATCGACAAACTCGTCATGCGCTAAAAGTTGGAAGAAAAAGTCAAAATTGACACATGCTTCCTTTCCCACAAAGCGATTCGAGGTGGTCACAATTGCACCAACCTATTAATTTACTCACTGTAGTGACTGATTAATAAGGGTAGGGGAAGGTCGATGTAACGGGGTAAGCCTGTTACATGTAAATTGGTACGAATGTATCAATTTTTGAATATTATCTATTTCGATAATATTCAATCCACATCACTCGAGAAGAGGTGAAGTTGGCCGAATATCAACCAAGGCGGCAATATTCTTGGGTGCTCGACTTATTGGCTGACGTTTACGGTTCATCAACCGAGCTAACCACCCATCGCTTCTGGACGCGCGCAAGGAGTGGTGAGCAAGAATCCTAAATAGGAGATTGTAGTTTAATATAGTTCGACCAAGACAAAAGATAATTTGCAAAGAAAATTATCGATATTGAATAAAGTTCTTTTTTTCTCTAACAGAGCTTCCGATCTCTGTTTACTTCCTTGCGCTTCCTCACGCTATAAGTACGTGACGTCGGGACCACGCGGCCTTGTGTTCTGGTAACACAAGGTCTTACCAGTTATCTGGCAAGAGCGAGCTCTGTTACACGTTAGTATCCAGTCGTCAAAGCCTTTATTTCGAAGCGAGATAATATCCATTTGAGATAATACAGGCGGCTCGCCGACTCGGAGCAGCTAGTTATTCAAAGACTATCATTGCAGAAAAAATAAATAACGTATCATTCTCTTAAAAATGTTGTTCGGGACATCTCCACATGCCGCTTTGTACATGGTTTAATCTTCAGAACACTATATTGAATCCTTTCGACGTCTTTGTCCATATCTCAACGGCTAGGGAGCGTCTCAAGTTTAAAGAACGAGCAGCTGCTATACGCAATTTTGCAACTGGAGTAAATCTAGGTAGCAAATTTGCGTAAACAGGCGTTTGTTGTTCGAAGTTGAGACGCGCCCTGGACGTTAGGATATGAGCAAAGACGCCAAAGGTGCAAGGACGATGAACTAACAGCATTCTACCATGGACTACGCCTAAAACGTAATGCCAAACCTTCTCGAAATGATCTGCAATTGACTTGTACCTCCCTAATGGATCTTTATTACTGTGTTAACATTTACTTCCCGCTTGGTAGCGTTTGTAATTTAATACCCTCTTCGATTTCCATCCTAGTTGGACCATAGTACGATACAGTCGCTGTCTCACGTAAATTAAAGCCTCTTCTCGAGTTTCTTCAATCATGATCTTTTAGATCTGTGCGCGTCAAAGGTAAGCGATACCCTGCGCACGGACCCAGCAAAATACATGGATATTCTATTTCCGCGAGCTCTTACGTACTCGCCGGATATGGCGTATTCACTTCTTGGCTATGCTATCCCAAGCAGAAGCCAGGACGTCATTGCCTACTTTCGCAGTGGTGAGTGCATCTAGTAACTCTGAAACAAGTCTCTAAGGATAAACCAATTTTAAAGACCCGACGTCTTTGTCTCTGCCCAGTATTACGACGCACTACGATGTATCGAAACTGAAAGATTCCGACCTGATGATCAGAAGGAACTGTTGGTTCTCCAACAAAACTTATCGTACAGCGGACATTCAGGACTACGACACGTAAAATCTGTCATTTAAAATTGGCGCTTCTGATCTTTAGTAAGTACAAATGGCAATTTGATCAGCGACATCTGATTCGATCTCCACACTTTGCATAAAGTGCACACATCTTACTCAAAATGCTCGATAGTATGACATGTAGTTCTTCGCTCTCCATTCTTTCCGATCTTTCTCTGCCGGATGGATCCAGGACTAAACATTCGCGCGCTACTAATATTGACAGTTAGAATAATTAATGTTGGCTCAAATCGCTACCGCTGCGGCTTAACAAAGAATATTAGCTCCGCGCGGAGCTTAAATGATTAGACTCACTAGAAAAAAAGCCGCCAAGATCGACAGCGAGACACCTGTTTGTTGGACTTTCACGTTGTTAAAATTTAGAGAAGTCCTCGACCCCGGGAAATACGAATATCGCCACTTCTCCAGACGCGCTATTTACTTTCCTTTAGTGAGACAGCGGCAACTCATGTTGCCAGTGCGCCTTCTTTTAAAACTCTAGCCCAATCATAAATAAAACAATTCACCTTATCGGGGGTAAGGACACGTGTTTTTCGTATAAGTCATGCCGCCGCTCAGGCTTGTATAGGCGTCCATCGCTAGGCCGTCGGCCATTTGATCCTAGTATTGGGTATAAGCCCTCGGATAATTCTATTTTCTATAAGAAATTGACTAACTATTGCCCCCTAATATTCATACTGGACTTGCTTCTTCCAGCCTGGCTCATAACCACAATGGAGGCCATATGCGTCCGTGGTTCCCGTGGCCACCACAAGTCGTAGGCTCTAGATTCAACTAGGAAGAGAATGAACGTTTTTTTCGACGCGATCGCCTCCGCAAAGATGCACGCGATCGTAATTCGGTCCAGCGCTTTCGGTTCAGATGCGTATGCCGGTTGGGGAATAAGTGCTCTTCGAAAGTAACGGATGTGGATGCCAACGGATTAGGTAAACAAAGGCCTGCACACCAAAAGAAGGGTGCCGCATGAAATGATATTACGCAAGTAAAGGGACTCTTAAAAGAGAAGTAGGATCCAACAAAGGGATATCATGTCGAGTGTAGGTTAAACATCGCGGAAAGAGTCGATTACTATCCCTATTCGGAAGGCCGGGTGCCTCATTGTTGACCTCGATCCATTCTTGGTGGACTTGTTTCCTCATTGATAGGCCTCGGTCCCACAAGGTCACATGACACCTGGTTCGTCAAAATAAGGAGTCAGAGCTTAAGGAAAGGATAAAGTAAAATATTGGAGGATCGAATTACTTTGAATATCTCAATGTACTGTTTACGTGGCAAGTACTCGTCGAGCTTAAACAAACGGTTTAGGGCTGTTCGCCCATTTTAAGGAAGGATATAATTTGGCCTTCTGCTCAAGACAGTCGCGACGCAAGACCAAATGCAGACAGAAATCCAGCAAGTGTTGGTCCTGCGATTTCGTCTTAAGTAACACCGCCTTAGAGATCCGGTATCGGATCCGGTCTCCTCGATTCTGTAGTTAGGGACTTAAAATATCACCCAGGTAGTTATAAACCCTCAATTAACGAGTGAAAAGTTCAGAATCAAAATTTTACCCAAATAATTTGCTTATAATTTCACTATCGACTAAATCAATCGATTGACCACCTATTAGCCCACAAAGTACAGCATATTTGCTCGACCACAGGTATTTTTCATTCGAAGTTGACATGTGTATCCCCACCTCAAGGCTCCCAAGAATTGGGACCCACTAGCCGACGGGTACAAAAAGTGAGTCAAGGTCCATACGCGGCGTTAGCGTGACTCGTCTGACACTCGGCAGTCCATAATAGTGAGAGGTTTGGGGTCTCATCACACAGTTCAAAACTTCACTCTACCACGACGGTGATAGTACCCAGATTTTTGGCTAATGCGGAATAGCTCCGCAAAATCCTGAAAGATGAAGGGGTTAAAATCAAGCCAAGATAAAGCCAACGACCGAAGATGCACTGGAAGGCCAATCGCCAGTGGAAAAGACACATGGAAAAGAAGCACAAATTGGACCTTAAGCTTAAACCGGTCAACACAGTCAGGATGAAAAAATTGAAGAAAAAATTTAAATAAAATCCATTGTTTTCGTAGAGAATACCTTATGTAATTATATCGATCTTGCGTCAGGAGACCATCAGCGAAATATGTAGCTTGAAAGGCTAAGGTCCTCGAAATAAAACACAACCTTTTTGCTCCACCTGCATTAAGACAACTAAGAATGAAAGCACAATTGTCACCCATGTGGTCGCCTTCAAAGCGTCAAAACAGCTTATCTGGCTAGACGCGGATACAGCGATGATTTAACGTCGACACAAGCTTGGTATCTTTCCGGAGAGTGACCTTATTACGAAGACCCTCGAGATACGGTTGCTTTACCAACTCGGTGGACCGGACTCAACACTGCTAAATCTTTGGACGACACGAGACGCAAATACCGCCGTCATTGACCTCTTTCGAGAAGCATTCATAGTATTAGGCGGTTTCGATCAGTAAAACTGATTTGCTTTGTTTTTTGACCCCATTCAAACAATGTTAGTAAAAATCACAAGTGTATGGGAATATTTATCGGAGCAAGCCTACATATTGCGACTTAAATTATTAGTAGTATGCAAAGAAATCCTGCAGACATATGTTGACGCGGAGATAAACATATTCCATTACGAACAATGTGTAGCACATACACTAAATAACCAGATAAAGCTAGAGGGATATAGACTTTGCGAATGACGAAGGCTGGAGAAGGCCCTATTTCAGGTGTCAATTATTTAAGATTCCGTACAATGATGAATGTAGAAACGGAATCGGTCAGCTCACTTGAGTATTCCCCAGATGACATGGAACTTGACCAACCTCTGGATAAGATGTCTAATGCTACACTGGGAAGGAACCAAAGAAACTCTTAGCCTGAAACGCTCAGCAAACTTGGATCTTACAAAGGATTACCCCGGAAAAAATAAGACGAGGACCGAGCACACCGCTCAATGACCACCTTTAAGAATACATTTAGTAATGAATAGGAGCCAGACGGCTAAAAATTGTCTCGTTGCCAAGTAATTGTTGACATATTTGGCGAAGGACTAATACCGACAATTTGGTTCATTCATCTAAAGAAGCCGAAAAATCTGTTGTAAGATTTCTAACTTTAATTCTATTGTTTATGGATATCAGTTGCTCTCCAGTACTAACATTCGAAGAAGAAGCTAGATGGATTTATGCAAGCCAACCTATACCGCCTGAATGTGATCAGACTAAGGGCAAAGTTGTAGATCGAAGACGGATCGCTTAAGATTAGAAAAGAACAGATGAAGAACTACATTAGATTTTGTATGAACCAATGCTACCAAAGCAGTTGAATGTGCTACGTCTGTCGGATGTGAAATGTTTGGAAATAGTGCCGAAGTCGCGTCAGCAAACGAAGGCACGAAAAGGTATTATACTGTTAGGATCGATCAGGTCATTTTAAAAGTCACCTGCCCTCCCTTCTAACGACCAAGGGACATGATACGTCGACTGGTTCATGTGGTTTGGATGGCCCCGAATCAATTGAGTTATATCAACTCAGACTCGGACAACTCGGACAACGAAGAAAGATTACGTCGAGTGCACCTACTGAAACATTGTATAGAAGTACCAGGTAAAAGAAGTTCGAGGGACTGAACTGGCCACCATCAACACCAGACAGGGTACTCGAGACCCCGCACATCTTCGTCCGCTTCAAATACGAGTTGTTCTCGCTGCGTGTCTAGGAAGCATGGTGATTGGAGATGCTCATAGTGGATGACTGTGACCACTATGTAAAGAAAGTCCACCCATCGAATTTTTGTATTTAAGTTGGACAAGGGTGTAGAAAGTCTCATGAAGTTGAGAGGTGCCAGATAAAATTAATGGACTATATGATTTGTTGGTGGTTTGAACCAACCAAGAACGCCTGAATGTTGCCGGAAAAAGCCGGAATTAAACACATAAAGACGCTCGCCAGATTTTAAACTGGTAGGAGTCGATTGTTATATAATTTGTATTTTTGCGTATGTAAAAAGACAGCCATGAAAGAGAGGGGTACTCCTACAAAGAAGATTCAATCTGTATATCGAATATTGATAAAACGATGGTCGATATTGTGTCTATAGATGATCCTATGGATTTTGCTCAAGAAAATATATTGAAGGAGTTGAACCTGTTGGCGGGAGAATTAAGGGGGTATAAAAAATATTATGCATCTAATAAAAGTTTAGACAATCAAAAGTCCCTGGGAAGATCAACAGTGATCGCGTAGATTTTTGATCAATAGGGATGCCGAAATATTTTACCTATATTTAGCTTTTTTTCTTTAACAGGCTCTTAAATTGACGAAATAAAATGACAAGATTGCGTTAGTATTGATATACCCTTGTATATTACGGCAAGGTGTGCTCGCATCAAGATCACTCAATAGTAGACTACAGTGGACATCGTTAATGTATTTTGTAAGATTTATGGTGTGCTAAGACGTGATCTCGGCATTAATTTCTTGTTATCTGCTGAATTTCGGAAAGGCATGGTGTCAAGAACGCTTTGTCTTCCCTATGAAGTTTGCGTGCAACTATCTGGAAGAAGGAATTTTGATGATAACTGAGTACCAGACGAAAGGTAGCTCAGCAAGCACGTATTCGTGCTAGTGGGTATGTATAGATATTCCCGGGAAGTCGATCTTTACTATATAAACCGTGGGCCACACGAGAAGGACGGTAGGTCATGATTATGACGCGGGGGTGGGACGTCGACAGTTGTTGAAGGTAACAAACGTAAGCGCCATTCCTATAATATTGGACGATTGCACGAGTTTGGGTTGTTGGACCACATACAAAATATAAAGAGCGCAAGATTTTCTTTCGGTGGAATCTTGAACATGCGCTGAATGGATAAATGAACGTATTAAGGCAACACTGATCAGGTCGACCCTCATGCAGACCTAATGAAAGAGTACGAGAGGCCTTAAAGAAAAAAAGCACCGATTAAGACCCGTCGTGCAGTTTGCATGGTCCAATGGCACCGATCCCTAATAATGTACATGTAACACCGACAGATGCCCTAGAAATACAGTGACTGTTTAGAGAAGAGAGGCATCTGCGGATAATGGCCGCTTAAGAACAAATCACACTCGAAGATAAATCACCCGTTGAAGCCACAGACAATGAGGAGGGACCCAAGATGGGTGGATAAGCACATCCAGATGGTCAAGTATGCTATTTTGAGAGTGGAAACCTTCAAACCACAAATCAAATTTAGGATTGGATACCAAAGGAAGGCAAAACCTCCACTTAAATCTGTTGGGTTAAAGTTCTTACAGAATTCAGAAACGGATAAAAAAATTTCAAAGAGGAGGTACGACTGCGAGAGATTATATAAAATTAAAACTAAATATATTTATAGAAAAATTTAAGCCTTACCACCCGCCACCCGACGGGTATATGCATTATTAATGTGGTAAATGCAAAGCTTATTACGCAACGCACACGAAAGCAAGACCCTTAAATAACAGAGTAGATGGACGACTTATTCAAAGGGTTGTTATCTGCAAGATGCATTCATGCTATCAAAATCTTTATAGGTCAGTGAATTTGATTGTTGTGAAGAAGAATGGCAAGTAAATCAGACTGTGGGTCGACTACCGATTGGTAAATGTCTTGATACAACTCACGATCTACTTTATGACTCTAATTAATGAGTAATTGAAGGATCCGTATGGTTTATTGGGATACATGTCTTTTGACATGGCGAGCAGCTTTTGAGTGGTCAGTATGACCGAGAGGGTAAGACTAATCTTTGCTTTCGCCAATCCTCTAAGCTGTATAAATGACTCCGGATGCCACTAAGGCTTAATTATGCGTCTCAGATATACCAGCGACGATTATATAAACGCTTTATATCAGTTTTTACGAATTTATTGAGTGCTGAGCTGACCATACAAAAGATATTTTCACGATGGAAAACAAGATGTACAGTTGAATTACTCGATCTTGAACCGACGGTCATATATATATCGATGACATGATCATTCCAGCCGATAAATGGGATATGTAATATAAGAAGGTAGATGTTTGATGTGTGCGACGAATAGAAATTGCTAGTCAGCGTTGTAAAGGGCTCGTGAGCGTGTCGAGACGTCTACTTCCTCGGAAATCGGTCATCTTAAAGGGGACTAACGGCCCACCTGAAGGACCTTTAATCGTTGACTAATCTACCCTTGATGAAAATAATTATGACTATGCAATTGCTTCTTGAAATTGTTTACAAATGTAATAGGTTTATAAAAAACAGTGCTCAATGCGCGTCAAATTTAACTAATTAGGATAGTTGATATTTCATGCAGGGCGGTGAAAGATAAAGAAAAGCGATGGTGCAACTACCAGGAGGATAGGACAGATAACACAGTCTTAATTGGGGGGAGATTTCGCCATACCCAAAATAAAATTGATACAGCACCCATTCCAACTTGGCCAAAGTAGCCGTAATCATCGTCTCTGCCAGTGATCGTACTATCTAGTCGTCCATAGTATAGGATCGTAAAGGCTCGATCATGACGGTGTCATTACGAGTCAGACAGTTACGGAGAATAAACAAATATACATTACGGGGAAAAAGAAGTGTTGGCCTTACTGCGGATACTAGTAATTAAGATATACTAGGTTTGTAACCGTCCCCTCATAGTCCTGACGAGGAATTTAAAGTGGAAAACTTTAAGAAAGCAGGGGCGCCTGGGAAACTGGGACGCCTTGTCAAGCCTGTGGATTGTTGATATCGTGAAGTAAAGATAATCAACAAAGATGATGGTGTATCTATACAATTTATCGGCAAAGTGCCTAAACACTTCGACTAAGAAATGCGGAGCTCTTAGTTTGATTTGACGAGTAGGCCTTCAGTGAAATATCTCACATAGTGATGATAATTATATACACGGTATCTCGCCGTCGCACTTGTTCTAATATTCAGAAATATCTCTGAGATAGAATAATGCCCCACAGATCTATTATCGTTTCATATATACTGATTTGTATAATTATATAAAGATCGATGAAGACTCTGATATGATCGCTACTGATTTGATATAGCTGATCGATGTGTTTCCAAGAGCTGAAACAAATTTTAACCTGCAATTACCGGTGTAGAGTGGAAGGTACAATGTCGATGGTTGCTTAATATTTCGCTCATCAAAGACCTATGCCTAACATTTAAACCAGTTGTTGGACGCGTGTGATCAGTAAATGTTGTTTATCATCCGGTGTCAAATTGTTTTTAGAAGCCTAAAGGTATATAATATGGTTCGTCAAGTGTCTGCGGTCGATTTGGAAGCTCACCTGCCGGGATTGGAATTGAAAAATGATATTTTGTCCTAGCCGACATTTGTGCGACGCATTATATTCGGTAGCCTGTTTTATTCCAGCCCATTATCAATAACTTCGCATTCTACAACCCGTACATTACGAGTTGCAGGGTCCTAGACTTCATAAGATCAACCTTGCTGTTGTAGAAAGCTATTTTTTATACAATACGTCTTTTTAGCGATGCACAGATGTCTTATTAAATTGTCAGAAGTAACTGTGATCGCCTTGATTGATAATAGGGTGATTAGCGTCTAGCTTTTAAGCAAACAGGTGATTGCGATATGTCTCCACATCTGGGGATGGCAAAAGAAGTTTGGTTATAAAACCTTGATTGCGTTTACCTTGTTAAACACCTAGGTATCTGGAATGCTCGTGTTAGTAAATTCGTCTTTGGCTAGACACACGAGGTTGTAGTCTGATACACTCCATGCGCTATACAGGAAGCTCTAATGGAAGCGAATGGTGGTATTTATCGTCCATTTTTATATTTATTCACGCGTTGGAGTCGAACGAGAAGTTATTAATGGTGGTTTGAGATTTAAGAAGGACAAGCCCTTCTTTACAATTTTCATAATTTAAATACTTATTTGTCTTCTCGAAAGTAAATTTATTTACAACAATAAATGCACGCACGGTTGATACAATAATCTGGTCTTATCGGAATGTCAGTGATTGGGGTGCTACTACTTTCCTTTAAACGCTAAAGATCAGGAAATGCGAACAGAAAAAATAGACTAAATAATTTGTACATAATCCAAGCCATTTCCCCTCTTATAGAAGTGGAAGAATTGCTAGTTGCAATTGATCCGCAGTAACAACTAAGACATACCCAAATTACGTCACAACCTACGGGGAGGTGGATAAATACTTCAGACAGCCAGGTTATTAAAATTGATAACTGTATAAATGGAGAATAGAACAAATCGTGCGAATACATGAATTATTCTGGATTGTGCGGCCATATCAGGTGCAGCCAAATACGCGGCAGTTTGAACAGTGCACAAAGCACATCTTCTAGTGCTGTCACATATCCCTATATTCTGGTCGATCAGAATTTAGAGTGGATCACTATTGTCGGCTTTGAAATTATTTGATCCGATAGAAGCGTCGGAGATCATGAATGCTGCACATCGGCTCCTTGCTATTTCTCGCAAGTCGCTCGTTTTAAATTTACTTGAGATGGAAGATCAGAAAAGCTTTAATCAAAGCTGACTCATGTGTTTCTACATATGAGGCGAATATGGATGTTGAAACCTTTGTTTAGCGATTAATCTTTTTTAAATATGATCCAGTAATTGAGTCTTTCCGTTTAAAATCGCAAAAAAAGATATACGAATAATCGGCCCCGTATATTCCTTGCAGCATTGCATAGTTGATGTTGTGGTGAAGATGAACGAAATCGCTCGGTCGGTAGTACTGCCACGTCGTCGGAGCGAGGTCTTACAAATAAAGATCGTTAAACAAATATATATATAGCGCATAACACAATCAGAGAAATAAGATAAATCGCAGGCTTTGACGCGTATCTCATCTCGAATGTAGCCAAATGAAGCAACAAGACGTTAAACTATGTGCCCTTGACTCGTGTGACTACGAAGTAGACCAGGATGAAGGTTATATGTTTGTCCCTAATCAGCTATGAAAATGGGGGACCTTGTATAACCGGTTTGATTGCAAGTAGTGGAGTTGTTGTAACAAGATATTACGCGTCATTACTATTCCATTTTAAAAGGATGTAACCAAAAGATTAAAAGATATGATTCAGAGCAATGTTTACTGGTATGGTTCTTGTCTCTGTGTGAATTGTATCTGTACTCGATAGATTAGTTGACTGTTAAGAGGGCAGTGTTACCCGCAATACATGCTTTACCTTCCTGAAATTCTTAGGCAACATATTCCTGCACGCTTTGCTGCTATAAATCACATAAATTCTAAACGATAATCGCTGAAAGAGTACTACTCATGTTGTGGATTAAAGAAATTTCTAAATGTGTGATCACTACAACAAGATCGCCTGAAAAATACAAAAGCTCATAGAAAGTTACAAAGAACTTTTTTCGAAAATTTGGCGCTAAGAGGGTGAACCAAAACAATCGAGTGCCGAAATTTACGCCCGACTTTCGACCCTTCAATAGGATTGCAGGACACAAAGGCGTGTTGAATTAGTATATCAACTGAGGCTAATTTTTAATCGGCAGATCATTCAATGTAAACTATAACCCAAGCGCTCATGATGAATTTTGCAGACGTAACTGAAACTAGGATAAATTTGAAGAACGAATGAGATAATCGATCTAAACTGTGCAGTTTGTATTGATTTGTTCCACCTAACTTATGGTTAAAGATGGTCATTTACGCTCTATTTTATGCTAGACCCCTAAAGATCACTCTAGTCAGCAAACAAAATCTACGACCTCATCCAGCCTTCTTAATAACTTTATTGACCTAAGGTTATTAATCGATACAAGATGTGATAAAGATCGAGCTGAAAAAATCATTTTGATCCAACGCCGCATGGATAAGAGCGTAGATTTCAACTTTGGTCATATTTGGATCGTCATAAAAAGATGGATACGCGTTTAACCTAGCTTATATGCGCCAATATTTATTTAGTGTGGCATCAATATGGGGAGATCACTCAGAATTTAAAGTTACTGGTGCGCCTTACCACTCTTACCGATTTTATTGTCTCCAATTTAAACGGATCAAGCAATTTCCGGATCGCATTGTTAGGTGTGGACTTTGATGAAGCAACCCTGACGTACGACATATTGAAAGACGATGTTGATAGTAATTAGCTGAAGTTGAAAGGATATTGGACGTATTTTAATAAAGTAAACACGTTTTAGTCTTGTAAATAATGACTAACTCACATTGAATTGATATAGACACGTTGTAGTCATGAACACAATAACTTAATTAATCTACAGGGCCATATTGACCCGACGTGGGTCAACGAGGAAGATTTAGAACTGATCTGCTTTGTTACAAAGGTTTAACCGAATTCAGGCAGAACGAAAACGCTTCGTAGCGATAAAATAGCACGAATCAAAAACAAGTTTTTCACGGTGATCATCTGTTTCTGTAAAATGATTCAAATTGTCCAAGTAGTTTTCATAAGATACATGAATGGAGTGATACTGAGTTAGAAGAACAAACAAGAGGCGCAAAATGTGTTTTTATGATGAGCAGGGCGATACAATACCCGGAACAATAGACAACGACAGCCAAAGAAAAAAGTGATTCATTTATCAATCCATAATGTAGAAAAGAAAGAAATAATTAAAGATTATCTGTGAAACACTTAATTATTGATGATATAAACGACCACACGGGGTATAAACAATCCCAGGTTGATTTTGAACGAAGCACGGTATTAGTTACGCCGAAGATTGGTAAAATTTAACATCGACTAAGCAATGCAAGATCCTGGTATTTTGGTATATTTAAATTGAAGCCGCTATATACACCAGATCTGTTTATCCGCTGTTTTTGAGTGTAAAAAAATTATCAAATATATATTTCGATAATAGTTACGTCGATATTACTTTAAGGACAAATTGAAGAGTTTTATTAGCGGGACCAAAACGAGATTGCCGTGACTTTCGTGAAATACAGTAGGCCGACGAGTCCGGATCACTGTCTCGCTGGGCCAAGGTGATGTAAGTTTAGTTATAACGCTTAAAAGTTTTGACTTAAGCGCAATATTACAGCGCTTAATACTTTGGTGTGTAGGGTCTCAAGACTGCGTGATGAGCCCCCTTAACACGCACTATGCTGGTCTGCCGACTTACTGGAGGGGTACCCTGATGTCGCGTATTGACCTTGCCTCACCTTGTGTACCCGCCGGCTGGCGGGTTGCACTCTTCGGTAAACTTGGACGGAGACAGCGATGTGTTGCCTTGATAGAGGAACATCTTCGTATATAAGTGGATATAATGTACTAAGTGGGCCGGTCGATGACCGTTCGATAGATTCGACCAAGGGCGGGCTTACAACCATATTCCTCCGATAAATTATCACTTCTGCCTTTACGTGTGATCACAGGGCTGGTAATCTCCTGGCCTTCTCGCTCTCCCTAACCGGTGGGCTAGTAGGCCGCTTATGATAGCAAAGAATGTGGGAAAAGGTTTGATTTTCGACGAATTCACATGCCAAATACTTATTGAAGTCCTACTTGCATTTATCTCTCCACGCAACTGTCTTCAACGGAAGAGACTAAAGTTTGATCCCTACCTCGAACCAGGCGTGCAGACTAAACAAGTCATCTCTTCATGCAAGACGACGAGCCACGTATATCACAAATTGAGAAGTATCCAATACATTCATATCCTTAAAGTTTTCTACTCTATCTTTGCCCGTTTCATTTACTCTTCTTTAAACTCGTCAGGAGTAGCCGGGCGATGAGGGACCATGTCTTTCAATTATAGACCCAGGTCTACCAAGGTGGGACAGGTTCTACCAATGACGGACCCAGATATAACGATGAGGGACCGGGTCTACCAGCGAGGGGCCAAGTTATACCGAGGAGGGACCAGGTCTATCGGTGAGAGACTTAGATCTAACGATGAGGGACCGGGTTCACCCATGAGGGCCCCAGGTCTACAGGGGATAGACCGGGTCTACCAATGAGATACCGCGGTCGGCTTCTGTCAGTACCGCTTGACCTGTACTTTGGCAACGGTCTTCGCCTTGAACGGTTCTGCGGGCCCCTCTACCATGAGGTCTCGACCTCTTTTGATGCCCTTTTTCTTCGGACACCCACCTTCCTAAATATGGCTCCTTGTCCCTTCACCGGGCCGACCTCGAGGTTTATTGCTCTTGGAACACATTTTATTACAGGTACATCATCAATTTCGTAAGCTGATAAAACGTCGGTAGTACGTACATTATCGAATGTATATATCAACCTTCTTTTAAATATCTCTATCGAGGGATCTTATGGTGACTCCGACGACGAATTGGTCTTTGCTGACATCAATCCTGAGACCAAATTTAATAATTTCCCACGAAATATATTGTGACTGGTCTCACTCGTTTTGCGATCGAGTTAGCTCCTCCCACATCAATCTTGCAAAATCTACACTTGCTGCGGACGGTAATGCGTTCCCTATACCCATTAAGAACCGTATTTTCTTTCAAGTTAGTTGTCGCAAGTTTTTCTATCGTCCGAAGAGGCACTCCTGGATCGCCAACTTGAATTTTATCTATGGTGACTTCGGCAGTAGACGTAGTCACATAGAGCATCACAGCCATGCGTCGATCTACGTCTTCTACGTACGATTCTCCGCTTACGTGATAATGCACGGAAACCTTGTCTGTTCTTCCTACTACACTTCGTTGTTAGTTACCGCCTAACCAGTCTTTTCGGTCATTACATCAGACTGTTCATGATCATTAAAGCCTCACATCTTGATCTCGTCTTCACATTCGTGGCTAATATGACCTCGGTTGAATTCGCTTTCATTGAAATTATCACAATCGATCACTGTTTGATTCACCTCGATCGTCGAGCTAGCCGCTTGATTGTGCAGCAGGTCGCAAGTGTTCGTTATATCAATGGAGCTGAACGTAGTCGGTAACGGCACGTCGCAATCTCCTATCGGATCGGATCCGTGAGTTGTCGTCTTTGCCGGATCCCCTCTTGGCTATAAAACGTCCCATCTAGAGTCCGCATCACGTCAGACTGATGGCTGAACGTTATAATCCGGGAAATAGCATCCTCACCGACCACTTCACGGGCCTTGATCGTCTCTTGATCCTGCTTGAACATCATATTTAATTAATCTCGCACAAATGTCGTTGTCTTCAATCATGTGAATTTATTATTTTTTTAGCTTATACCGGTGACGATAACGGTAACCGTTCTCGATTTTCTTCATCAATTGCCTTGATATTCTATCGATCGCTTGGTCTAGTCATGATCTTTGGGTGAATCTTGTAGATCAAATAATCCACTCAAGGTCCTGCGCATCCTTTAATTTATTCATCTGTTTGACCAATATTCGTTTTGAAAGTCAACAATTGCAACTGATGGTATCGACGTGAGCCCACCGAACCATAACCGGAAGATCGCAGTACTATGTAGTTTATCAATATTAATATCAGTGGTGAGAAAAACCTTAGATTTAAGTCGTGATCGACGATATTGGTGAGCTGTAAGTACTTCGAAATAACGGGCCCTTTAGTTAGCGTTGGCACCCAAGTATTGTCCTTTTGTAGCCAGAGTTGTCTTTTAGAAAATTAACACCTATCCTCACCTCCTTTTCTCCTCCAACAGATATAAAAGAAGCTGATACTTAACATTAATCGCTTGAAGATGGATCTATACGGCAAGTATCGCCTTACCAAGCTAATTAAAATTTTATTTGGCAGACATAGAGTTTTGTCTGCCGGTTCCAAACGAATCCCTGCCGGTACCATGAAATCATATTGCCTCTTGACCGACTTGATCTCCGACGCATACTTCGAATTAATACACCAAGGATCCGTTCGATGAAATCTTGATCTTAATTCGTCAATTTGTCATACACGTGCTCACATCAACCCCATACATATTTGAGTCTGACTTTTGTTGATAAAAAAAATTACGAGCAAAAGTTGTGTCGATGGTCAAAAGTTTAGCGCTCGAACTAAACAGCATGAAGACCATCTCCTTGTTGATATTGCCAATTGATTTTGGCTTCTCCAACCACTTTCCTGGTGTGTGTTACTTACAGTACTCTCGCAAAACGTCCGGCGCAAGATCGTACCTAATCCTTTTGGACAATCTGGCGTAAGCATCAGCTCGTTCCATGCTTGAAATCGAAAAAAATTGAGGAAATGATGTATTTTTAGAAATCGGTTTCAATGGTCGTTAACGTTATGAGATTACTTTTTCTGTTCCACGAATGCAAAAATTCAAAGGATACAATGCTCAGCTTGTGCCAGATTCCATCCCTTCAAGCGTTCTAGTTTATGGTCTGTTTGAACATGGGCGGAAATATTTCAGCATTCTTGGTAGGTACATAACACTTGCGAATCAAATAGCTAACGTTATCCATGATGCATTTGCCATTCTCATGTATCTCCTCGCATGCGGCGCACCCAAAAAATTATCCAATGGATTTTCCTTCCACTTGCACTAATGACATGTCAGTCCTTTAAAAGTTACGATGGTCATACTTCGTCGTCCGAAGCGGGGGTACGACTTCGAAAGTTCACCACGAGTTCGATCTTTATGATCTGATCATGTGTTTGATTGACATATTTCGACTCTCATTGGTGACCATATCTTAAACGTCCAAGAGGTCAATCTCCACAACCTTGTTCGTTTTCAGGATCTTTATTATCATGTTGAACTTATTAGGCGTACGCAAACTTTGCCCGATCTCGGTGTCCGGCCGCACATCTCGGCGTCGATATACACCCAAATTTGATCCACTGTACTCTAGACCCGATCCGCTCCTTATATTTTGTTCCCCTCATATCTGTCTCACAGCTCAGATAGGTTTCTACAATTTTGGGTTCGAACTCAAGCCCGATGGTGGTCAAAACTATCTTGATCTCACCGGCGCCTTATTGGTACACACTTTCATGCGCTTGATAGGCGCGCAAAGTTAGTTCCATGTTGTGAGCATCCGTCACTCGTAGAATGTCGACTTCTTGGCCAGATCACAATTTTCCAGAGTTTCGCTGTAGTATTCCACAATTTCACGTCTTATAGCCGGCGCTTCTTCTCGGATAGAGGTCTTCGCCCGGATCGCCGTCACGTTCAACCGATACAGATACTCTAGTGGAGTCTCATCCGGTGGTTTCCTTGCGTGGTAGCATTTGTGAGTTGTTGTTTAGCCATGTCGCCTATATAAGATTATGAAACCTTAAAATAGGGGAGATCAATTACGGCGAGTCGATCGGACTATCTGAATGCATCAGTTTCGAGCCGGTCCGTAAGCATATCGCTGGACACTTGGCAATTTATAGCATCTGGGGCTTGGTCACGCAAGAGTGCGAGCTCAAATTTACTAGTTCAGATCCTAGCTCGATCTTTGTCTCAGCCACATTTTTACGCTCTTATAGATCGCTGATCGCCGATACTCGTATCCTCTGCGGAAAAATCTTGCCGCTTGGCGTGGCTCGGCAGCGGTCATCATTAGTCGTCTAAAATCTACCTCATTAAGATCTTGATGATCATAGTTGTAATTTCGACAATAATGTAACTCCCTCACCAGCCCTAATTTCACATCTGGAAAATGAGTCTCTGAGGTCGTAGGGTTTACCGTCAATCGAGCAGCATTATTGATATTCATATTTTTCCGATTTCTTCGTACTTCTTCATGACTGCTTCATGGTACGACCGCAGATGTTCAGCGGGCAACTAGTGCGCATCGGTCGATCTCGCTTCCATCGGGTTTATACTATCGCGGAACGATGCAGCTCCCGACAGTCCCAATAACTTCCGTTGACTATTTATCGAATCAGCTGAATCAAAGTACTAGATTACTGATGCATACAACGACGTTCCGGTATCATAACTTCTTGTTGTATCTGCGATAGGCGTGTTCGCTTGATCCGATACCCCGTAACCAATAAATTCATCCATCGATGGCCGACTTTATCTTATTGTCTGCTAATCGCCACTCCTGATCAACTTGGTCAGCCTTTTACACAACGATTTTTTCGCATCGATCTTTCGGTCATCATCGCATTCCAATAGCTTCTGCGCATCAATATAAGATCCAGCTGTAGATCCCGCGTCTTGTAGCAGCTACATAAGACTGCGAATCGCATCCAACTGGTTTCTCGGGTGAGCCATGAGTTGATGTAGGCATTCATACCAGACCAATTAGCTGTACATTCAAGATCTTTAGCACTTAATCACTGGTAAACTGTTTCTATAACTCCTTCCAGTGACATTCTTTCTCCAGCAGCTCGAACTTCCAGTCTTCAAGTCAGCTCATTATCTTGTCTCCATCGTCCACTAACTTGATCGACCGCATGAATGTTCACATAGTGCGATCCTGTTGGTCTAATCCAGTCTTGCGATCGTGTAAATCTCATCCGGCTACTTCTCTCTTCCTTCGATTAGCCTTCACGATCTTCTTCTTCGACGCTCCTTGAAGGGTCTTAGGGTGTTAAGCGTTCGCTATAGACCCTTTTTCCAGCGAATTATGTTTGCAATATGGTCTACGGTGGTCCTTGAAAAAAGTTTAGCAGGAAGTCGACATTTATCTTCCAGAGTCGACAAGTTCATGTTCCTCTTTTTATTTCTCAATTTTAAAGCCCAACCTAAAAACCTTGAAAATCAGGGGATATTTTAAAATCGCGCTTCTGCGGCTATCCTTCCAATTTCCGACGCTTCGATATCAGGTTCTTTCTTTATCTTCACATCTTCGGCCAGGGAATCGCGAAGCTTCCTGAGTCACTGGAAGTGTAACGGGGCACACCCTTGCGTAACTTAACGCAAGGGATTTGGGTGCCCCGACGGACGTACACGTGGCAAGCGAGGAAGCGTAGGGAGGGTAAAGGAGAACTGTTATATTAATAAATTAAGTCTTTAAACTACTGTCTCTTCGTTTGACTTAATTCAATTATACTAATATAACTGCATGTATGGTGACGTCTCGTCACCACTCATTGCGCGCGTCTTGCGGCGATTGGTGGGTTGATATCATCACGATATCAACCAATGAACAGACCCTTTGGTCGACCCTTCAATATCACCACTTTGGTGATATTGTTTTAAAGAAAATCCATCTTTATATTCTTTATTGTCACTTTCCTTAAAGTGACAATTTCATGTAACGGGCTGCCCCGTTACAAGAAGATCCAGTCACGCGCACCATTGTGGTGGAGCGGGTTTTACAAAATTTATGATGTGATACTGCCTATCTACTGGGGCCCAGACGACTGACTATTAGAGGGGGTATCCGTTTCCGTGTGTGTTGTTTTCTTCCTCACATTTTTTACCCGTCGATAGTGCAGGGTGCACTATTCTTATTGGACACTTGTCGTTACTAAACTTGACCGAGTTTGGGGTGAGATGGTACACGTGAAACGCTTCACGCGGTCACAGGTTACTTGAAGGGACTCCATATATGCTAAATCGATATCAAAAAGGTTGCCTTGTCCAATATGAGAATATCGATCTGCTTGACCTTCTGACCACTTTAGCCATCTCGCGATTTGAATTATCATTACTTTCTTGATGTGCCATATCGCCGTTGTCTTGATACTGGTGTAAGTTTTAAGCGCACCTATCCAAACTATTTAGGTGCGACAATTGTATAAACGAGCGGCGAAACTATCTATTTTGTCGTAGGGGGAAATATCTAGCCCGGAGTAGACGACGCGTGTCTTATGACGTAAATGGAAATCGGTTCAATGTTATTCAAGCATCTTTCAAAACCTACGGCCTAGTCTATATATACCGAAAAACACACGCCACGTGTCATCCAATACATTATTCTGTGTCTCGTATTAAAAAGTGAAGATTAAGTGAAGGTACCGACAAAATGCTCTAGAGGTTTGGCTCCCTGCTAGGGGTCTCGGCAGTGCCTTCTCAAAACACAAGTGATAACTACCCAACCTATATCTTTTAGTGCCTAATACAGCACATAGAACCCTGAAGAACCTTCTATTCATATCCTAGCGTACGCTGAATCTATGGAGTCTATTTAAGCAAATCTTGCACTTCCAACATCTCGTACATCATAGGCCCGCTGGTCAATCTCCTACCCTTTGCCCGGATCGGATCTCCTTGAAATCGGATCTCCTCGCAGATCGGATCTCTTCTTGGATCAAATCCTTGTTTAATCCGGTCCCCACTTGGATCATATCCAATCTTAATTTGAAATTTCCTCTCGAATCGGAACTCCCTCTCGGTTTGGATCCACTTCCTGATCTGATGCACTTTTTGTAGTCCACCCATCCAGACATTTTACCTAGTCCGGTTGCCAGGGTGATGCTTCTTCGGCATATTCTTTCACAATTCTTCGATCCATTTTCATCATTCGCCTTGAAGATTCTACAACGCTTGTATGTGCGCAACGTTTCATACGCTGATTCCACGTCTTTCAAATTCAGTAGCTGAAGCTATTTTGCGATTTCACGATCATCCAACATATTAATGAATTTTTTACATGATCGCGGCGATCGATGGCATTACCATATCTCTTTTAAACCATCATATCCACGTTCAGTCCGTAAATCCCATTCACGCATTTCCACGCGTGATTGTACCGCTTATTAGCAGAAGTTTTGCGACCACAGTCATTCCCGTGAAAGTTCTCCGGAAAAGTGTTCCACTTGCTGCGGGTAAGCCGGACGATCTGAATTTACCAGATGGGAGCACGGCACAGTACGATATTCTAGAAGACTGGAAACATCTCACAAGACGGAGCTTGATTACATATAAAACTGAATTTACCTGGTACACCTAAATTCTAGCGTGGTTATCAATATGGCCCCGTCCATACAAATTACTTCTAGTCAGCGATCGCCGACATGCGGATTTCTTATGTAGTAAACCAATTTTCTGTATAAGCCCCTTTAGCGACCTACTAGAGTCACCGCAGGTCATCCAAGTCATGATCGTCTAAGTCATATTTGTTCCGTGAGTGTGATGCAAAACGGCCGACTCCCTTTCTGAGTCCAGTATGGATGCCTCCAACCCATAATCTAAAGTTGGGGTTAAACAATTTGCATCAATCGGTGTCGCTTACCAATTTGGTCTTGCAAAACTAATTCTCTATGACTCCCGCAATGTAGATCTGCATTTATTCAAATTTGCTAATAGCAGGGACCCTCGCAGGAGGTAGATGAGTCTCGCGCATGGCGTACAAGGTATGATATTTAGCAGACGCAAAAGCGCTGCGCCAAAGGTTCCTTTAGACATACAAGCGCGCTAAATATGGTCAGATTCGTCCGCATCGGACTCATTCAAAGTATCACACGACGACCCGACAGGAGAACGATTCATCTTCTCTCTGATCACGTTGATCGTGGAATAGTGTTCGGCTGAATCCGAATTACCGGGTAAGCGGTGCCAACATATGGAAAATTGATCCAATCGCCGTGATTTACTGATTAAGGTTACAGTCGAGCAACACCTGCGCGTAAAACGCTGCCGGGACATACCTTGCGTCTTGTAAAAACTGGAAGAGACGGCGCATCGTCTCTACTTGATCGTCGAGGCTTTTATATGTATCATGGGACTACGAATCTGGTCGATCAGCTCCAGCTGTATTATTCTAAAATAACGGATCTGTGGTTAGTAGCGCACGAAGCTGGTTCCAGTAAACACGTCTCTGCCACATATCGAGCTGTCATCCATCCATCTTTCCCTCTTCTGATGCGACTTTTTCTTGATCGTCACCTGGCGATTTAGCTACCCATAGCTTCAGGATTGTAGCGTTCATCTTCTTTTCCTAGTATATTTTGTTTGCCGAAACATTTTTTGCGTTCACTAGACGTGTCTCATCTAGAGGGTCATTGTAATGGGCCACCCCGTTACATAAGTAGTTTCGATTAAGTTTACATGTTACTTAAGTAGGGGTGTTACTTTCGAAGTAGCGAAAGTAGCACGTCGTATATTTTAGCTGGTTTAATGGGCTCAGTACCATTATTAGCCAGTAAGATATAGACACGTAGATTGAGTGGTTCCCATGAGTCCAAGGGAACCATTCGTACTTAGGATGATTTTAAAAGACAAAATATAAACAGAGTTAAAAATACTTAACACCTAAGACTTGGGCTTTGAGCTTCCTCAAAGCGTTAGAAATAGTGTACGCTGAGTACGGGTTATTCTAGCCCCGTTACACCTGGTAGCACTTAGTAGTCCTTCCCATGCCCGAGTTTGGGATGAGCGATTCGTCGTACTTTGACGCTCCAGACGTGAGTCTGGAGCACGCGACTTTTCCCCATCTCACTGGTGTTGAGTGGGATGCCCTAAAGCGCCTCGCGGCGATATCGGGAGAGGCATTTGTTGTGTCGCTGATGAGATCAGCGACTCCTGATGAACAGCGTCTCGCCATACACGACTACATGGCTCGCGAGCTCGCCGAATTCCATCGGCGAGGTTTAACTCCCTCGCGGACTTCACGGAACGATGCCGTGAAGATGGAGACCTCCGCCTATTCTGGCGAAGGAAAAGAACGCTTGTCGTTGTCTCGTTGGTTTCGAGAGGTCGACATCGCTATCGCCTCGAGACTTCTCGAGGCTCCTCAAGCGAAGGTCAATTTCCTTCTTTCCCGTCTCACTGGGAAAGGCAAGGAGTGGGCCTTGGGAAAACTCGTTGTTGACGAGTTTGCGTTCCCCACTCTGGAAGCCATCCAGAGTGACCTTCGACTCGCCTTCGAGCCGCCCCAGGAAGAGAAGTTGGTGCATTCAAGGTTCCTGTCCCTGCGACAGGGTAAGATGTCCATGCGCGACTACGTGCAGATGGCTCGACATCTGGCGTCTTGTATTGTCACGCATCCCATGGACATGTATACACAAGTGAACGTGTTTGTCGATGGCATGCGTGAAGGGCAGACTCGCCTCTCGCTGGAACGAGCAGAGCCTGCCACGTTGGAGGAGGCTTTCGCTATCGCTCTCCGTGAGGATTTCAGAGTCACCAAGGCCTATATCAAGCCTTCAGTTGTTACCGCTGTCAGATCAGCGGGCCCGGAACCTATTGAGATCGATGCAATTGAGTCGTCGGGTGACCGTCGACGCGCTACAGCCTACAAGGGCGACGTCCGAGGCGGACGTCAGATGATCTGCTTTCGATGCCGAAAGCCGGGACATCGCGCGGCTGAATGCCGCGCGCCAGCACCGATGTCGGTGCATGCGTCGGACACCCATCATGAGGGAGGTGCTCCGATTAGTCGTCCAAAAAACGGACGAGACCAGTAGGTGCAGGGCGCCCTACTGGTTTGAAGGGAGGTCCGGGTCCACCGGTGGCAGCCCGACCTCCCAGCCCATCTGTGCTGCGTGCACGGTCAAATGCCACCACTACGAGTGGTGATTCACGCCTGATTATTGTTAATCTACATGTCGCCGGTATCCGGCGACCCCTACGAGCGCTCCTGGATTCAGGAGCGACAAACAATTTCTTCCGTGAATCTTGCGTGTCAATGCTGCCACCCAGCATCCAGGTCCACGAGGGACCTGGCCAAGTTGTTGTCAAGCTCGCTGACGGAAAACCACGCCGCGTATCGCGGCGCGAAGTGTCGTTGCCGTACACGTTTGACGGCTTTCGCAGTAACGACAACTTCTTGGTGATTGAAATGAATTATGCATTCGATTGCATCCTGAGCATGCCATGGTTGGCACGCTATAAGCCCCAGATCGACTGGTTAGCCAGATCAGTGAGACGTCGAAGCAAGTTCGACG
This sequence comes from Hyaloperonospora brassicae, assembly GCA_947650285.1. Lineage (NCBI taxonomy): Eukaryota > Oomycota > Peronosporomycetes > Peronosporales > Peronosporaceae > Hyaloperonospora > Hyaloperonospora brassicae. The sequence goes on along the minus strand of CANTFL010000504.1, from coordinate 34,274 downwards.
TCAGCGAAGTGTTCACCCATCTCTTGGTGTCTCCAAGTGATTGGCCGAACGTTACAGTCGTGGATCGTACATCCACGACACCGGCGGTACACAGAGTGAGCGATGGCCCTCTCTGTACCGCTTGTTCCGTGCCCCTACGCACGAGTGATGATGCCTCCTCGCTTTGCAGCGAGGAGTCCGACGTGGACGAGCAGTGGCTCCCACGTAATGACGACGCGGACGAGCAGTGGCTCCCGCGCAACGACGACGCGGTCGAACAGCGGTTCCCGCACGAGAGAGCAGTGGTCGAACACTAACAGGTGTTCCCACCTGTACCCATTGTGGTCGAGCAGAGGCTCCCACAAGGGCAAGACGTGGCCGAGCAGGGGATCGCCACCGAGTGTGACGTGGATGGACAAGAGTCCCCACGTGCGAATATGATGGTCGAACAGGGGTTCCCATCATCGCCTACTGTGGTCGAACAGAGTTTCACACATGAGCAAGACGTGGTCGAGCAGGGGCTCCCACACGAGTTTGTGGCGGTAGAGCAGGGGCTCCCGCATCATGCGTCGACGGACGAGTATGGAATACTCCCGTCGCGCGATTTCGACGTCCTGGATGAGGACATCCAGCGTCTAGAGGGGGGTGCAGATTTAACACCTGACTGCGGTTCGCCAGCTTCGAGCATGGACTCGAGGCACGATGGGGACGCAAGCTACGAGAACTCAGCGTTGGAATGTGTTCACGCTTTTGTGTACGTGGACGGGAGTCCACAAAGGCGCCAATACATTGAGGTCGCGAGTCCACCTCGCGACGCGTCATCTATTACGAGCCTTCCAGGACTCTCCTGGAAGCATTTTCTACGCGACCTCAAGGGAGGCACGGTGGAACAAGTATGTCTGGTCACCAACGAGGTGACTCATGAGCCGAATGAGGAGCTAATGACGCGCCCTCGAAGCGCTGAAAAGAAATCAGCGTGCGAAGAAAGATTTGCGTCGCAATCTTGGGAGGCTCTGCGCGAGTCTGGTAACCCTGTTTACGACATTGCACGAGAGTACGCCGACGTGTTCCCGGACAAGATTCCGGCCGAACTCCCTGCCGATCGTGGCGTGCGGCACGAGATTGATCTCGTGCCAGGATCGAAATATTGTGTGACACGGCAGTGGCCGTTGCCTCGAGACCAAGTCTAGGCTATTGATGCATTCTTCGAAGGTCGTCGCAAGGCCGGTCATGTGCGTGAGAGTGTCTCTCCCCATTCGAGTCCAACCTTCTGCGTGAAGAAGGCTACGGGAGGCTGGCGTATAGTGCATGCGTTTAACAAGCTCAACGATGCCACTATTCCTGCCCAAACGCCTATCCCCAGGAAAGACATGGTTCTAAACTCCATGTCAGGTAGCGTCATCTTCAGCGCCATCGATCTGACCGATGGCTTCTACCAGATCTTGATGCGACAGAGTGACATACCACTCACTGCGGTGAGCACCCCGAGTGGTATGCTTTGGGAGTGGCTGGTGATGCCACAAGGATTGAAGAACGCACCAGCCACTTTCAATCGCATGGTATCTCAAGTGTTGAGACCGCTTCGAGACTTTGCTCCTAGCTACTTCGATGACATCTTTGTCCACAGTCGCGCTGAGGGCAATCTCAGTGCTGTCCAAGTTCACCTTCAATACCTGAAGCAGGTGTTTCAAGTCATGCGAGATAACAAGTAATATGCAAACTTGAAGAAGTGTGTATTCTGTGCACCGGAGATTCCGGTGCTGGGCTGCTACGTGAGTAAATCGGGTGTTCGAGCCGATCCAGAGAAGGTGTCGTCAATCTGTTCTTGGCCCACACCCAAGAACCCTACGGAGTTACGTCAATGGCTCGGTATAGCTAATTACTTGCATAAGTACACAAAGGATTACGCCGGTTCTATACAGCCCCTGTCGTCACTTCTGAAGAAAGACGCCACGTGGTCGTGGCGTCCCGAACATCAAGCAGCCTTTGACGCAGTGAAGAAAAGCCTGGCGTCGGCGCCAGTGTTGATACTCCCTGACGACACCAAACCGTTTCACGTGGTGTGTGATGCAAGTGACTTTGTAATTGGTTGCGCCCTCATGCAGTTCGATCACGAGGGCCGTGAACGAGTCGTGAGCTATCAGTCACGACAGATGAAGCCGGCAGAGAAGAACTATCCGGTTCACGATAAGGAACTGCTAGCGATGCGCTACGCACTCATCAAGTTTCGTGTCCACCTACTGGGCGAACGCACGTTCGCCCTGTATACTGATCATGCATCGCTGCGGACAGCAATGAAGAGCCCACACCTGTCACAGCGGATGGCACGGTGGCTCTCTTTCTTCTCCGAGTACAACTTCGTCGTGCACTACAAGCCAGGCAAGACCAACATTCTTGCTGACGCACTGTCACGACGCCCAGATTACGATCCTCGTATGGCACTGAGTCGTCAGGCAACTGACGACGACGATGAAGACGATCGATGTGCGACGTGTGTGTCGTTGAATCTAACTCGGGTCACACCCGAGTTATGCCTTTTCGATGAAATTGTCGCGGCTTACGCGAACGATCCAGATTATGCGGACATTATTGCCTATCTGCGCGCTCCCAGCGATGCTGCACTGGGAGCTCTTTCGCGAACGAAGCGTGATCACATTCAACGATACAGTATGGACGGTGATTTGCTGTTATATAGCATCGACAAATTCGATGCGCCTCGAACTGTGATTGCGAATGACTTGGATTTGCGTGCTCGTATCATCCACGAGTACCATGATGCCCCAATTGGCGGTCATCTGGGCCGCGAAAAGACATTCGCGGCTGTCTCGCGCGACTTCTTCTGGCCCCACATGTACAAGTGGGTTCGCAACTGGGTTCGCACCTGCGAAGTATGTCAGCGCGTGAAGCCATTACCATCGTCGCAGGCACCCCTGCGACCCCTGCCAATTGCAGCTGAGGCTTGGAGCTCAGTCTCAATGGATTTTATCTTCGGGCTTGCACCAGATGGCCAAGACCGATCGGGTGTTCTGGTCTTTGTCGACAGATTCAGCAAGATGACACATCTGGTGCCTGTTCATGCAACGATCACCGCGGCTGAGACCGCGGTGCACTTCATTGACACTGTGTTTCGCCATCACGGTCTTCCAGACAACATTGTCTCGGACCGTGATCCTCGTTTTACATCTGCTTTTTGGACGTCATTGTTCGAGTTGCTTGGCACAAAGCTGCAAATGTCGACAGCAGCCCATCCGGAAACGGATGGGCAAACAGAGAGAGTTAATCGGGTCCTCGAAGATGTTCTTCGAAGTTACGCAACTTCCTTTACAAGTTGGAGTGCGTTTTTACCACTCGCGGAGTTTGCACTCAACAACGCGGTTCACGCGTCAACGGGGTTGACGCCATTTTTTGCAAATTCGGCCCGTCATCCTCGTGTACCTACCCTTCTTGCCGTGGGTCAACCCACGGCTCTTCGTGGCTCCACTCTGGCGGGGGGTGATAACGATAAACAACGATCGAGTGAAGCTCACGGTATTCTGAGCGCGAATGTTGTCAACCATTCCAAGGCGAAGTCTTCTGTTTCGACGCCACGTGACGTGGCGTCCCCGATAGCTCAATGGACTACACAGACGCTGATCGACCCTTCTTCGAGTATGCGAAACCCTAAAGCTAACTACGCGCCGATTGAATCGGCGCGACCAATTGATGACATGGCTGTGTCAGAGTTTATACTCCAACGTCAAGCCATCACGAGGTTTGTACGCGATACTCTTCGATCTGCAGTGGATAAACAGAAAGCGAATGCAGACAAACGTGGAAGAAAGAACACGAGTACATTCAAGAGAGGTGATCGTGTATTGTTATCTACCGAAGGCCTACAAGATTCAGCAGTAACCAATCTAGGCGCGAGCAAACTCGCGCCACGTTTCATCGGACCATTCACGGTACTCAAGGCAATCGGCGACGCATACACACTAGCCATCCCTTCGTCACTGCGACTTCACCCGACGTTTTACGTCGGGCGGCTCAAGGAGTACCGTCCAGCTACGCTTCACGGGTTGGCTCCGTCCTCGGAGTCAAAGGCTCATAGGTCGACCTTCCCTCTCGCCTTGCTCGACGCACCAGCGACATCGGACGCGGCTGCGTCCCAGCCTGCGCGTGCCCAAGAACCTGGCGTTCCAGGTTCCGCATCCGTTCAAGCAGCTCGCGGTTCGACTGTCGAATCTCGTTCGCTGTTCTCTCAGCCCGCGCAGCTCGGTCAAGGGCAGCTTCAGCCTCCAGCTGGGCATCGACAGCCTTGTTCACAGCCGCATCTACATCGTCCTGGGCAACCAGGACGCCAGCAGTACCATCGTGAGGGTCCACCACCGCTTGTGGACGCGGAAGGCCAGAAGCGCTGGATTGTGGAGCGTTTACTGGGTCACGAGGACCCTCGTCGTGAAACGACATCGTCGCGACACCATGAGCGCGCGGTTCCAACCGCGCGCAAGTATCGTGTACGTTGGCTCGGGTTTCCACCCGAGCAGGATACGTGGGAACCGCGCTCTTCGCTTCTTCGAGACGTTCCGGACCTCGTTCGGGCTTACGAGTTCCTGCACACGCTTGGTGTAGACTTGGTCGACGACCTGTGTGTTCTCGCGGTGAGCGAGAACGAGATGCACGACGACAGTGTCGTGGTGAAGTGTCACCACGACTACGAGACCGAGAGCGATTGCGAGAACGTCGTGGTGACGTTTCATCACGACGACAAGATGAAGAGCGTGTATCGCGACGATCACGCGAACGAGAACGTCGTGGCGATTGCACGGCACCACGACCTCGAGAACGCGAGTGGTGTCGCCAGCGTGACGCGCCACGATTAACCGCAGTCTTGCGCTCCACCAAGCTGCGCTCGTACCGTCCTATCCAGAGCTGTTCATAATCGCTGAGTGGATACTCAGCGACGTGTCGTTTCCAAGCTTCGCGAGTTGGACGAGGCACCGAGTCACAGGAGTAACAAGATTCATGCACGTGAACGTAGCAGAGTCGATCTACGTTCCAAGCGTTTTCACAGATATTCTCGCGCAGTACACCGATGGAATGATCGGCGTGGATATCTTCGCGATTGGCCAGCCACTGCTGAAAGTTCCTTCCATCTTCATGCATCCGGTTCCACCGCCGGATGAACGCACACCATGACCGCTGGAGTGACTCGTATGAGATTCCATCAAGTCTCTTTCCGCGCAACCCACGGAAACGACGGAAGTAGTCCTGCATCGTTTCGAGAGAGTCCGGAGACCGAGATCCGGACAAGTCATACAGCGCCCAAGGGATCAGGTGCTGATCCATCACGCGGTCGACCAAACTCCCGCTGATTGTGCGCGGGAGTGCTGTTTTGTTGGCGTCTGCGTCTTCAGTCATCGTTCGGCTTGTGAGTCGTTAAAGTCTTGTGGTTGAGCACTCACGGTTGGTGAGTGCTGTCTTGAGAAGGGGGTGATGTAATGGGCCACCCCGTTACATAAGTAGTTTCGATTAAGTTTACATGTTACTTAAGTAGGGGTGTTACTTTCGAAGTAGCGAAAGTAGCACGTCGTATATTTTAGCTGGTTTAATGGGCTCAGTACCATTATTAGCCAGTAAGATATAGACACGTAGATTGAGTGGTTCCCATGAGTCCAAGGGAACCATTCGTACTTAGGATGATTTTAAAAGACAAAATATAAACAGAGTTAAAAATACTTAACACCTAAGACTTGGGCTTTGAGCTTCCTCAAAGCGTTAGAAATAGTGTACGCTGAGTACGGGTCTAGCCCCGTTACAGTCATTCTTCGCAGTGCGAACCTCAGTACGATTCTAGCCCCGTTACAGTCATTCTTCGCAGTGCGAACCTCAGTGACTCCCGAAGGTACCTAAGGCGTGTATAGAGGGTTTTGTCACTGATTATCTAAGTGATCTTCCTCTATAATTGTAATCGATAGAGTCTCTCCTAGAATCCTGACGAACCGGGGTTCATTGCTTATCACTTCTCTGCAATGATTTATTTTTCGCCGACACCTCTATACCCAATTTAATAATACCTTGACATCGTCACTCAGGGATTAATGATGAGATTCTAAGTCTTCTGAAGGTTCGAACATGCGTACATGGTAAGGGAGTAATTATCGCCGAGATTCCGATGCTTACTCAAACGATCCCTGTTGCCCGGACAAAAGACTAACGTAAAGTGTGACCGGACCGTGTGTAATACTAGTTTCTCCCTCTCTCGTGTACCCGTCGTCGGGTGGGCCGCACTCTTCTGGATGAATTGAGGTCGTTGTCTGTCTTGAACCATTTTATTACAAGCCTGATGTGGTCGCGATAACACTCTTCACGTGACCAACAGCTACACAAAAGCTCCTGTAGCATCACCTTAACCTTCCTTAAGGTCACCTTGCCCGAATTGAGATACTTCATCCAATTATTCTTCTGATCATATCAGCCATCTAAAGACCATGCCGTTACATGCTGGCGCATCTGATCGCAAGCAAACTTGAATGAATATTATTGTCCCCAGAAAAGCATTAAATCGCCAAACACGTACAAAGCACGTGCACAACAAACCTTATACGTAGGGTGGTCACTACTATCAAATCCCGGAGGAATGCTGACGCGTGTAATTTTTAGTAATTCAACACTGTTTGTTTTAGCCGATTATCGGCTAGAACGACGATTATGCCTGTCGATATCTCCAGTTGTATGACGTACTTTGCCTCATATCTTAATTGCTTAAAAAACGTGTGAATTGCCGCTGGTCGTGATCTTTAACCTCCATGCTGAAAGTAACTACTATTCACCATTGATGACCGTGACTGCTGGTCACCACTGATGGCCGGGACCGCTAAACACCCCTGCTGACCGTGATCAAGGGTATCAACCGATGGCCGTGACCGTTTACCTATGCCTCGATCGCGTTAGAGCTCTTCAAAAGGTGAGTCACATATAAGTAGGTTCTATTAGATAGTCCCAAAGTGTACGTGACCGGTTTCAGTCTTGTTATATCGTAGCGATAGCGATTCATTATAATGTCACCAATCACTCCACCACACTTTTGCTACTCGAAAATGCTTGTGTGATTAGTTTTCTCGTGACGAGCTGACATTAAATCGTTAAAATATCCAATCTATACTTTATGGCTTTTTTCTACAATAATGAAATTTAATAACCAAAAGCTTTTCTCTCAAGAACATGACGAGAAATGTTCAGCAAGGTGACTTCTTTCACGGTTTGAGGCTAATTCGCACTAAAAGTTATAATACATGTGCACAACGTAAAATTTGGGACGCGTACACACCCATCATTGCACCCCCAATTGTATGTGCGAGCCTCGACCTCGAAACTACGATATAGATCGTTATCTTTGGATATCACTCTGATACTACGCACGTTAAAATTACGTGCTTAGGTTTAGTTTTAATACTTGTAGGATTTTTTAAACCCATGTCGTATAAATCGCTACAAAAAACGAAGAATAGCGCTAGTTGGAAAATTAGCCTGTATATACGGGTTCCCACATCGAAAATTAATATATTATATTCCAAGAACACGAAGAAAGCGACCTAACTACTTTTGATGCATGCATCCCACACCCATTAGCCTTGGTCCCATGACCTTATCAAGTTTATATATTGGAATCTTGAAATTGAGTGATATGATGACCATCATGCCCAAAATATCTGGATCATCACGATGACTGCATATCATGGTACCACGATTAATGATAACTCAAATTAGATTCTCAGATTACAAGAGCGTAATACCTCCAATAACGTCAGCATCAACATCAACATCGACTTAAAGCGAGAACAATGTGTTTTCTATATTAAAAAAAGGAATGGACTATTCTTGATAAATAGAAGGAAGTTTTTCCATTCTTATATGTCAGCTTTTCTATTTTTCCAATATACCACTTCCGTTTAAAAAATTATCAGAAAAAAATACACTGTTGTGTGTGTGTCAGCAGAATTTATACCTATAATTATCCAGTATACATGTCCCTGCAAATTTTGTGGAACGAAGAGATTATCGTCGTCATCTAGGAATTCATAAATCTTGCTTATCGTGTCGGGGTCGACGCAGAGATTTTTGCGTCGTTTTTAATCATCGCATGGGATTTCTTTTTCACCATTTCTGGGTTCTTCTTCTACGAAGACAGATCAGTTGCATTTATATACTGTGCGTCGAGATTAACGTCTGCAGTTAATAAAATAGAGTCATCTAGGCTAGTTGGATCAGTAATAATTTGGTAGGTTTGGTGAGTTATATTCGTATACGCGAACGACCCACTATATTCGGTATATTTTAACCATGATTTTTAAGAGGTAGTGGCAGATTTTTTAGCTACTGTGGGATTTGTAGTGCGATCGTCACCCTCAGGGATTATTGTGCACAGTAAAAGGATTGAACCGGCAGTCATCATCTTAAAGATTAGCCTACTGCACCACTACTTAAGGAAAATCATAGGATAGATCCGAAATTTTTCACTTACATAACAGTCACACTCAATTAAGGTAGAGATGTATGCATGTTCGACGCGTGCACCATTTGTATATGGCGAGTTCCGCTATTGAAAAGATTTAATTCACCTTTAAAGCGAGTGAACACAATTTTTAATGAAGATTTGATGAATGGTATTGTATAGCAATCTGTTTCCGATGTAGGAATTAGACACCTTTAATCGCGATCAATAGAATAAGCACGATTTATATAAATTACGACGTAAATCGAAGGTATTGATCGAGTATGAGTTCAAAGATAAGCCTTTTAAGAGGAAAGGATTTTAAGATGCAGACACGAGCACGAATCTTGTCTGCCATCGAACCTGAAACACCGACAAGAATAACCGTCTGATGAAACGATCAGCAGGCTCAAGATTTCTCTCGTAATCGCCTTTCAAAATACTAATACAAACTATATGGAACGGACTTCAATAAATATGCCTGAACCAGTGGAGGCTGCAATGGTGCACTCTATGAATAAATAGGCTTCTTCAATTGTCAAATTGCAAGTAATAACACTCTTGTGTACAAAATTATATTAGAATGGACAGGATACTACCCTCCTAAATGTAGTTTTACGTCCAAGATGACTATTTATGGCGCATCGTAACAATTAAGTATAAATGTTATGACTGTGAATGAAGAAAGGTGGTTCATCACCAGCGACTTCTAGACGTATAGTAGGCCGTTTCAAGATCGACTGTGGGCACGTTGAATACCGATGTGCCATTGGCATATTTTACTGATCTTGCTGGAATTGATTGATAGTTGTATATGTCAAACTCAAAAGTTTCGTATATCGCGTTCACCTTTGTAACATGTCGTCAGGTATACTACACAACGGGTCGCTGCGAAGTTGCGTTAAAAAGATCGGCTTGTCCCCATTGTTCGAACGCGTATTTGACTAGAAAAAACGGTTTGCGCAAAACTGCATCTACGATAACGTTTAGTCGTTCTGTACCATGCTTTGTTAATAGATTATGCTGGCAAAGAACGAACGCTATATCGTCATTATTTGCGAAATGTGGCTGCTACTGACGGTCGTGCTTGATCACAAATAGTTTATAAACGATAAATGTCGATATTCGAAAGTATGGATGATAATAAGCCGACGAATACTTCATGTCAAGCTACTTTTCTTGATATAATATGATTACCTAGACTCTTATGGTTTGCGTCAAGCCCGAATGACGCCAAATCTAGCGCTTTGCATCTTCTGTACAGTATTGCATCAACGCGTTCCCAAATTTATTAATTTCTGGCGTAACATACCATATGGAATGGTCTGGTTCGGTTTTATATTTCTGACAAAGGCATATAAATCGATATATTCATAATACTTTGCCCAGAGTACTGATGTTCAGCATTATAACATTTCTCTTTTTGATTCATTTTGCGAGCTATAAGTAAAGCGGTCAGTTTGTCGCAGTTAAGGAGAAAATCTTGCAAGTGAGCCTACTTGCCGGAAAAAGTTGTACTAGGCTCAACATCATTTGCCACTGACGAGATGTTGATCATCGTAATCGCTTAATCAGGGAGTACGTCATTTCTACCGAAGCTACACCAAAAAAGGGTTGGACTTATATTAAAGATTCATTCAATATATTTGCATGGACCTAGCTTCTTCTGTTATCGTGATCGGCATATATATATGGTATAAATGCTCAAACGATTGCAAGAATCTTGCAGATACGAAGTCGATAAATAACCAATCCGTTTTTTGCTTATAGGATGTCTAGGGACGAATACCTCGTAGAAGTAGCTCGCAGCAAAATTGCACACCGTTCTTAAAATGTGATGTTATATATCCTATAGGTCAAACAGATTCGTTCACATCCCTTATGACCTCTCTCGCTACTTCTTGAGTATTTGCTTAAGGGGAGAAATTGACGGTTACGGGATGTTCCGTTCATGGAGGAGGATCGGATTGAAGTAATGTATCAGAGGGATGGACAAAAAGATTGTTTTTTTATATTTTGTCGAGGATGACGTCCTACATCGATAGCGGTTTATGTACCGATATAGGCACAGTATATAATAATTGAATTCGTGCACTATTCGCCAGCATACTCGGATAATTGACACAACAATGTTAGAAAAGATGGGAGTGGTTTGTTTCTAGTTTTTAAATCTAAGTTGTGTATCCTTTAGCTTGTCGTTGAGGAAGTTAATAAGACTTGATTACTTACTCTTTGAGGCCCAGATTTTGTTTCTCGATATCTAGTCTGGTTTATTTTTTCTTTGCAAATCACAAGGCCTGATAAAATGCATCTCCTTATTTTAAAGCAACTTGTATCGATAACATTTACTTGTATACCCAGTGCGCAAAAGTTATTTTAGATAGGCATAAGTATCTTCATCAAGAATACTTTCGTCCAAATATCCTTATGGAACACCTAAGTGTCACTTAAAATTGATGCCGACAAAGTATCGGCAGCGCACAGATCCTCTTAGACAAATGCGTCGATCGTTTGAATCTTGTCGCGACGCAGATCTATCCTGTCCTGTTTTATTTCAATCGTTACGAACTACAGTATCTCCACATTGAAATTTCGAGACTCTATCAGATCAAGCTTAAAAGCGACTACACCAGGTCTTTCACTTATTGTGACTTGCAATGTTTCATTGTTGTCACGATAACAAATTTACTCAAAGAACAGGAAAGTATTTCACTCGTATAACTTGCTTTAAGGATTTCTTATGCGATCACATCGTGACGCATTCCCTTAACGTCTTAGTGATGTGATAGAATTACCGCAGCCAGTCACATCATGGTAGACTCTTCCGTAGACCCAGACTTCCCTTGGTACCGCTTCTGAAAATTATATCTTTTTTAATAAATTTTCTTTCTTTCAGAATGCCTCGATGGCCCGGCCGTATAAAATAATTCGTGTGCTGAACCTTAGTCCATGCAAAAGTTATCACATCAACTAGTAGCTTGCCGAAGTGTAGCGGTTAGCTAAAGTGGGGTCTTGTGTGCTCGATCTTAATGTTGTACCACATAAGAGACCACCGTATCAGTCATAAAGCATTGTTTGGCTTATAACCGCTCTATATATGGCATCGGTTTAGATATGCGCTACCAGCTGGTCTATGCCTCCTACTGCTTGGGCTATTGAAGGTCAATGATGACATCGAATTTTTCATCAGAATCTTGGACAGTATTATCACAATGTAGCGTTAATCACTAAGTGTATATTAAAGCATGAATGATTGTCTATCTGCTATTACTGATAAGCATGCTGTATAACGCAATGATGTCCTTGCTTGAAGGGTCTCGCGCTCAACAAGCAGTAGACTAAGGTCCTCCAGCGATCGGCGTCGAAATACATTGCTTGACGTGTAACAGTTAGTTAGGGCTCAACGTGGCATGCCTTTGGTCAATATTATCTACAAGACGGTGAGGGACATTTTTTCACCAGGGGGCAGCAACACGTTGATTAGGTATGTTAAGATTTACCTTCGTCAAGAAGCCTACATAGTCTTGACGTCGTTAGATCAGCAAGGTGATCCACTCTGCTGCCCTCGACCATGTTTGATGGATCCGCTACCTTATTGTGACATCGCATCAGCTTCGGAATCGCTTCTTGGCCCCGCATTGGTCGACGGAAGTTCGCTACGTAATACTTATGGCAGCATTAGATTTGTGCAATACGTATGTAGGCCTAGTACCCTGTGATTTAAATGATTTAATGCAAAATATATTTAACATTAAGTGACAATTTCTCTATTCGTCACGAAGGATTGAACTAGTTGTTTCGAACTCTGCCCACTTGTAGCATCGGGGACGGTAGGACCTAAATTTGATGCTAGGCTGTTTCAGACTAAATACATTCTGTTCCACCACTCAGAATTCTTATTCTTCCGTATCTATTACTTAATAAAACAAGTAAGTATTTAAGAAGATAGACTATATACATTGAATAAACCTTGTCATCAACTCGTATATAGGAATCGTATTGGCTGTAAGGTGGCGAATGGTCTGAACGTGAGCATGCACGCCACTATTGAGCTACCTGAGTATCAAGAGCTCGAACTATAAATGGATCTGGTTTGCGGCGACTAAAACGTTGGTCCGAGATAGGGTTAAGAATTAATATTTTTACTCAATCGTAAATGGTTCGTGAAGCTTACGCCTTAAGACCTAAGTTATATTGCTATGCTCGGTCTATTCGGACAAAGCAAACGAAGCAATTTTATATATCGAGGATGCGATGATCTTTATGGTGGCATTCCAATTGATATGGAATCCCATTGGATTATCTTCCTAGTTACCGAAGATACATTTTCTTGAGTTTTCAAAAATATATCTTTATATAGGATCTGAAGGTCTCTTTGATGGCTTTCAAATCGACATGACATCTCAAAAGAGGTTATTTCTGGTAATCGAAGATATTTTTACTACGCTTTCAGGTCAACGCGCGTGCGTTGACCCGCTAGGTGCAGTCTAACATTACTGCTGACTCAACAATTAAAAGTGTTGGATATCCTATTCACTTAAAAGCTCTGACTAAGGAGCACCTTAATGGTAAAGAAATGTTACCTTATAACTCTACGCGTCAAATTTACGCTGGAAGAACTTGGTATTGCGGCATGTACTTATCTCCTTTCATATCAAACCGTATGGCCCATTTGATGTCACTCAAACGCGCAAATACTTTACGCTTGGCATGAAAGCGATCCTGTTTTCTTCGTGTTCGATGAAAAGTTTGTAGTCGTTGGACAGATCACAAAGTGCTGCCACTGAAACGGGGCACTCTGCGCTTGTAACCGCACAGAAAAAGCCGCCTACACTAAAACAGTGACGGAACGTGCCTCGCAACCCTACATCCACGGCATGTGCAGAGGAAGGTCTATCTTCTATACGGACGCATACATAGAAATGTAAGAGCATAATTGTGTTCAATGCAGTCGAATCTGCTATAGCACATTTCCATCTGGTCAAATGGATCAACTGCAAACTCCAAATCATTATTTCGTTGAACGCCAATTGTTGCGTGTCTAGCATCGATTAATGGCTAAGTTACTTGATATGATGGACTGCACTAAAAAGTACGATTTTACGCGGCGTAGTCCTTCAGATCACCCCGGTGTGGGCTACGAGTGCAGTGACACTGTTATAATTTCTGAAAGGGTCCTCACCCCGTAATCCACTGTGAAACTTCGAGGCCAGTAGGGCTTCCCGTCGGCACAAAGTAATACATACCTAAGGTGCGGGTTGGTAGGGCGGTCACCCATTGGCTGTTTGCTCGTCTAATATGTTTGTCTATCTCCAGCGCCTGTAACCGTACCCTCCCCCCGTGGGTATCGATCGAGGTACCCCTCCCGGTCCCAGATTCAGTGTCACTAACCAGTAAGTAGAGAGGTGTCAATATTACCCAATCCAGTTTACACTCCAATAATATTAGGCTTGCGAGGTACATATTGGAGAACATAATTTTTAAGACGATATTCTCATTGACCCAATTTTAGTTTGAACTACACGAAACACACTAATCTCATCAACCACCGACTACAAGTCCTGCTGAATTTAATTTGTTTAATGAATTAGCGAGCTTCGGCTTTGTCACATCTGCAGCATCTGTCCCGTCTCGAGCGCTTTCACACGCTTCTTGAGCAAAATGCTCGTAGCTTTCCGATACCAGTAAAGGCTACCACTGTGCTCTATCAGCGCAGCTTCAAGAAAGGATGAAGAACAGGTGCAATGTTCTTGCAAAGAAGTTGCGAAATATCACGTTGCAGCTGTTCGCCGCTATCCAGTGGCTCTACGATTTGAATTAACGTGGTCATTCAAGTCAATTACTGAAGTACGCGCTGATGAGACCTAATTGTAACGGGGCACATCCTTGCGTGAACTTAACGCAAGGGTTTCGGTGCTCCGACAGACGTACACGAGGCAAACGAGTAAGCGTAGGTAGGGTAAAAGCAGAACTGTTATATTAATATAATTAAGTCTTTAACCACTGTCTCTCTGTTTGACTTAACTTAATTATGCTAATATAACTGAGTGTATGGTGACGTCTCGTCACCACTCATTGCGCGCGTCTTGCGGCGATTGGTGGGTTGATATCATCAAGATATTAACCAATGACCAGACTCTTGGTCGACCCTTCAATATCGCCACTGTGGTGATAGTGTTCAAATAATATTCAACTTCATATTCTTTATTGTCACTAACTTTAAAGTGACAATTCCATGTAACGGGCTGCCCCGTTACAGTTGCTCTACAATCATGCGAAAAGGAATAGAAGCGAGCAATGGTCGACCATAAAGGCGCAACACTTACTGAATGAATATACCTCAGTAGCGACGACGCTGTTACAGCATCTTCGCAGCACAGCAGCTCCAGTGCATGTAGTGCATACAGTAACTACAAGCGGTTCGTACTGCTGCAGGTGTGAGGGTTCTTCCCAAAACAAGGCCTAAACTCACGTACCACACGTGAACTTCGCCTCCGCCTTTTTCAACCCATCCGCGTTTGGCACACGTCACATGCGAGTCACGACGACCACCGTAGTCACCACGCGACGGCGCCAAAGCGAGCAACACGAAAGCGTCTATTGCACGGGAATCGGCCTTCTCTGCTTCTTTAGAAGCCTTGTTTGAGCTAGGGGCTATGAGCGAGGCGCATCACTTTGTAAAACAACGTTATCACACGTCGTGTGTCCTCGTGCGTACCAACTTTTACTCTACTCTTATATACAGTGTTCGATCCCTCTCGATATCAAATTGTTGGATGAACATTGGATTGGCTGTGGCAAGAATTGTGATAGTGGGTGCGTTCGCGAACCACAAGAAAATACTCCAAAATCGATAATTCTGATGGAATGTAATCATAGACTTGTCAGGATCACCGTACAACCTGTCAAGTGCGGCTAGCCGCTTTAAAATTTCTTCGGAAAACGCGTACGACAGTTGCGAGTTCGTAATACTGTGCAAGGGCCCCGCTAGACCCATTGCGCTTCGGTTTTGTTAAGCGTAGCTTCAGTTTCCACTTCGATCCGAGCGCCGGCTTGAATGGCAACGGAGATACAGTTTGCGTGAGTGGACTCAATGGCCGACCCTGTTTTCTTAACACTATCGTGGCTCAAATTGTTAACCGTGGTTTGTACTGAGTTCTATTATCTCCTCATTTGAGAATTTGATTTCCTCGTCGGCTAAATGCGGAGCACGTGGACGTGCCACGCGATCTTCAGAAGGAAATCACTCTTGTCGTGGTATTTCATGCAACGGGGCACAGGTAGTAGCTACGCAATGACTTCATAGAGATATAGTGCCTTTTTATGTAATGTACAAGATACGCAAAATGGAATACTTAAGACCAAGCAATTACGACTAGTTGTAGAAACGTCAAGCTATTGTAATATAGAAAGGCCTGAGATGTGTCTTATGGTCATTAGTCTTGTCTTCACTTTATTATTACAAAAATATGTATCGTGGCGTCTACTTGCCACCCATTGCGCGCCTCTAGCAGCGATTGGTGGGTGGTTACATGGCGTTACTAGTAAACACTGGGTTGACTATTAAGTCACTGCAACAATATCGATTATATCAGAGATATTCTAATAATAATATATATGATTGTATATTAGTGTAACGGGGCACCGATAACTTCGTATTGGTCTGCCAGTATGGAGTCAACTTTATCCGACAACAGTGAAGATCATCGCCCTGCTAAGTATACTCTTTATACAGAGGGAAGGTAAATGACGAATGTAACGATATTAATCGTAGTAAAAGTAAAAGTGTTATTTAATATAATTGAGTCCATTTAAACCCTTTTTCTAACTAGTCCTTTTTTAATTCTATTAATATAACTAAATGTATAATGCATCTACTCACCTCTTATTGCGCGCGTCTAGCAGCGATTGGTGAATTAGTGTAGTCACAATATCAACCAATGGGTAGACCCTTGGTAATCTCAACAATATCTACGTATGTAGTGATATCGTTTCAATATTTAACATATAATATTCTTTTTTATCACTTCTCATAAATGACAATATCATGTAATACGTCTAACCCGTTACATTTCCTTGACTGATAGTCACAAAGTCACACAGTAAGTTTCCCAAGGTTTAAGTGTCTACCCATTGGGAACTATTGAGACAGGGAACAGGTAATGGGTCATATTTATACACTTCTGGCCCTGCCTCGCAGTCAACATGTCTATGCGAGGTGCATCCAAGACTGATCATCCCGTGACTGCACAAGCTTAAGGCAGACGTTTCTTCATCTGCTGCTTCTACACTGCTTGAAGCACCTTTCGCTGCAGGCGCACGTGGTATGACACCGCATGACCATGATACCTCCGACGAGCAGCTCTCCCTCTTGGCGAGTAAGACGTGTCTGACTCGATAAAGGGCCCACAGATACCTGAATTTCCCGCGGTATCTCTACCTGAGTCTTCATCAAAGACTCTGCCAACGAACGGTTCATGACTAGAGTCACATTCTGTTCGGCAGCGATGACAAATATGATGATGATGAGTATGAGTACTTATCGTCACAGCCAGCTCGTACTCCATCGTACAGGCGCGTCAAAGATGGCGCATGACATCGTCACTCTGAATCCAGTGGTACCAACGTCGGCACCACATCTCTGTCTGCCTAAATGAATCCGCGGCTCTTGCATCAACGGCTCATTTGTAGCTTGTCTCATTAGACAAGCCAACACCATCGTATTCCACTATTCGATGCGAGTGAGCTTCATGGCTTATAATTCAGCGCAAGCAACTTTAGCGCTAAAGAAAACTTCGTTTTTTTTGCTTTTCTTAAGCATCGATCGTATATGTCAACTAAACTCGGGACAAAAATACTCGCTTTTGGCGGCGTGGAACGCGTTCGTCCAAAATGTGATGACTTTTGGGCGTGAAGGGTAGCTCCATAAACTTTAGCAGTACGAATCAAGTTTGAAAAATGAACGCTGACCGGTTCATGACACCGATTGCATCGTTTATCGCGTTAGGCAGGCATTTCTTGACTCGCTTGGTGCGACCCTTGTGCGAGTTATGTCGACAACTCGCAAAGTGCTTAAAGGGAATAGCAGTTCCTACGTTCACCCTGAGGTAGGATTACATCTTAGTTGAGATGAGAAACGCAATTGAAAACTTGCAACCCGTCTACGTGCGCTTAAAGGGCGTGTCTACCGATGGACCCGAGGACTCATCTTATGTGTCTCGTCATATTTTCGGACGAGAACTTTAACATCATTCATCATCTGGGACCGACGGTGCCAGCTATCATACTAGGGTGGATACTCCCGCCAGTGGACAAGATAAATTGTCCGCTCCCCATTTATCATGTGGTGGAACAATAAATTTTCCACGTAAAAGCGTCGACCACCGTGAGAGTCCACCTGCGGCTCTGGTGGAGGTTGGAAGACTAGGTCCGGCTCTGCTGTCAGGACTGCAATATAGTTGCAACCGCTATGAACGCGTCCTGACCGATTTGAGGGAGGACGTGGAGCATGAGTACAAGAGTCGTCATGACTTGCTGACGACCGTGCGACGTCTGTGTACCGATTAAAAATTTGCGTTCGCTCATAATCTGAGCGAACGCGAGTGTCGAGTCCTACGCGACGAGCTAGCGTTGGTTGTCGGTAGACTGCGTTGCTGAAGGACCAAAATGAAATCTTGGTCTAATCTGTTGGGATTTCTTGATGCGTACCTGCTATTTCCGCTCTCGAAAGATACCCTGCACTGATATTACGGGCGTAGACGGCCAACCTAAAACGTAGGATGTGTAAGCATCCTTCGAGGCACCTTGATCGTGTATACATTGCATTGACGGTTTAATATAAGAAACATAACAATGCGCGTTAGAATTAGTTTAGTACTGCCGACAAAATTGACTGCATGTCGAAGCAAATCTTCCGTAGACAGTAGTAATAGTTTGGCAGCCGAAAATGAGAGCAAATTTTCCCTCTAGTTCGTATAAACTTTCCGTATCTAATAGTTTAAATATTTGAGCTATGGAATCCTGCACTAAATGGACCTCTGATACTCGAATCGGCGGAATCCCATCAACTGACTTGAATATTTCATTTCAGTTTACTAAGTGCGCACTGCTGAGATATGCTTTTCTGCTTCAGCGAGGGTGTTATCATTCTCGCTAGCATAGTCATTGGCGATACTGAAAAATATCGTCATTGGCATCATCATCGGAGTCAGCGATAGCGTCTTCGCAATCTCCGATTATCTCTACTATTACGATGTCAACTAGGCCGACATCGGTATCATGCGTGACAATGCTTGCGTCGACACGTGATCAGAAGAATTTTAAAATGCTAATGAACGATTGAAACCCTTCTATGTAAAAATAGTGTCATACTCTAAAAGGCGGGAATGCGCGGATGACGCAATCCATTCACGAAGAAAGGTGCATGCGAGTTTGAAGCATGACCTGAAGGGCTGATAGCAAACTCGACCATCCGCTTAAGTCACTTAAAATCGTAAACTAGTGGACGTATCTTCAAAGTATCTCTTTGAGGATATAGCTGGCAGGTTCCGTCTGATTACCTGTTACCTGATGGTCAGGTGTTGACATTTTTAAACTTGTCCCAAGTGATCGGAACACGTTTTGCCAAAATTTGCTGCGGACCGAGGGTCACTGTCGGAGACGACTTTACGGGGTAGTCGGTGTTGTCCTATTATGTATCGACAAATACGCTTGTACAGCCCTGATCCATAATATATACTAGGACGGCAGCAAGATGCATAATCTTGCTGATCGGTCAGCGAACACTAGAGTACCTTTATTCTTGTAATCGTCTTTAATTTTAAAAGACGAAGTCCAATGAAACGGATTTCCAGCACTCTGTGGGAAACATAGAGACTGAAAATCTTCACAGAATATATAATTTGGCTTTAACCGTTGACACACTTCACAAGCAAGTATAAATGTTTGCGCACTCACTGATACGAGCGTAGAAACTTAATCAAGACTGAACGTAAGGTAAGTATTTTTTCTACCACGATGCCCACCTGTTAAATCATCGCGGCACTCATAGATGATGCGCAAGCGCTTAATATGAGTAGGTCCAATGACACGAGGCGTGTCGACGGTAATGGCTGTGGCCAGCACAAAATTGGGTCGGCGCGAAAGCGCGCATTGATAAGATGGAGTCGTCCTGGATCTCACGCGGCGGCGAAGTTGAACCCGCGAGGATGTACATCCACCTCGACATTCTTGTTAGAGGCGGAGACTGATTATTGCCGCTTGTGATGACGCATGTTTCGTTTACACAACGACGAGCCTATCTTCCAGGAGATAGATCAAATTAGCTAGTGCTTACTTCATGGCTAGTCGTTCCTTAAAAGCACGAGGGCTCAGGCTCAATTAATTTCTATCTTGCTTATGATAGCAGAAGAATTTCTATGAGTCGTATCCATCAACGCACAACCGATTGCGAATTCGATGGCGTCAAAGTCCACATTAAATAGTCTGTTCTCATCTTCAATCGCCAGTATGGGCGACTGCTTAAAGCTCTGGATTTACTCTCGAAAAAAGCTGACAGTTAACGTTCCATGACACCTTTACATTTTTCTCGAGTACAAGAAAGATGAACGCTCCTTTTAGAGTAATTGAGCGATTACTTTTGCAAGTACAATGCTATCCCAAGGAACTTACGAAGTCCTTTGACATCGACTGGCGTAGGCCAGTTGGTGATCACCTTTATTTTAATCGGGGTCTGCGCGCACGCCGTGCTTACCCACAATGAACACAATAATGGTAAGTCGTGGATCGCGAATATACATTTCTTGAGGTTGGCGTACAACTTATGCTTACGAATTAGTTATAGAACTTGAAGATAGTTTGTCTTGTGAACATGCACGTCCGTCTTTCATCCTTAGCTCGGCTATGAACGAACACATCGTTCACATTTCTCGGATCAGTGCGAAATTCGGCACCGATATCAACAGATTTGTCACAAAATTTTTGTGTTGCCGGGACATTACTCTGCCTCTGTGGCATCACTATCCACTTCCAGATCATACCGAGTGTGGTATCACTGCCGTGCACGGATCCCTCGATTACGTATGAAAATCAGATATAATCTATCTATCATATCCGTGGACGAGAAGATGGTGCATTTTAACGTACGATCTATGACTACATCTTTTCGGTATCGGCGTGTGAGCGGGTACCATTGCAGCAGCCATCTTGTTAAATGCAAGAACTTTCTGCCATTTTTTTGTGGTATTACTCACACAGAAGGCTAGAGAGCTGTGAAGACCAATAGATTCTCAGATGACTGCTTCTAAGGGATCAGCAAAACAATTGTTGAATATTGTTTCTAATTCACGAGGCAGTGGTCACTGATTTATGATAAATAACTTCGAAACGGGTTCAAGATCGATTTCATGTCGAGTGCCTGTATATTAGGCAACTCGCATGCTGCGAGTGCAGGAAAACATCTTTGAATACGATCAAATTCTCATGTAATGGATTTTCCTGAAGCGAATTCCAATATTGAGACATGTATCTCTGAATCCGAGTCTTCTCATCGAGGACGTTTTTGTCCATAAATAAACTGCAGAGAACCCGTTCGTTCTCATCAAACACCATTTCCGTCCGAATATCGGTGACATACTAGTCTTCTGTGACTAAAAAACAGAAATTATTGACTTTACCACAACGCAGATCACGTAAATACCGTTTCGGTTTGAATGTTGTCAATTCTGTGACCTTTCTGAGGCACAATGAGACGAAGCATATAAGTGTCTACGCTTGATCCGTCATTGACCAATGCGCTCAACGTCTCGATCATTTTCTGGAAGGTCACATCCACAGGCTGCTGAGGGTTTATGTCTTAGGTTGCTGGGGTCTACCTTAACAATACATATTAAGAAATTATATCGTCAAGTTTGTTGGAATTATTTCCTCGAATCCTATAGCTATTGTTGTGCTGCAAGAGCCAGGTCCTCGACGGTCGACTCTCCCGTGGAACTAGATTTCGGTTTTACTACTTCTATTCAACCGGTTAATTATCTCTATTATGCTTTCCGCTAGGCATGCATTCATATCCCGGTCTACTCGACTTCTTCGAGTGGTGGAATTTTGCGCTGCATTTGAATCTGCAAACCCACCGAAAGATTCCTACACAGTGTAGCAAATAGCCACGCTGAATTCTTGCTCAGTCGCACTAACGACTGTAACACAAATGAGTCCATCGCACTAACTCACAAAACATTCACACGCTTATTAAAGCTCTAAGAGGTTCATCACATAGCTATGTGATAAACAAGTGGAAAGAATCTATACGGACCGTTTCTATCAGCTCACCCTTGGGTCGTACCTTCTTAGCCAAGGTGGTCCCAGGATGACAGAAAACTTGTCATCCAGATCCAGCATGATATAGTCATCACGTTACTGTTCATATTCTAATGGTAGTCAATTACTAATAAATGTGTTAATGGGTGAGGGCTTTTCAAAAAATGAAGGACCTAGAGACCAGCAAACTGAAGGAACAAAGGACGACACACCTGAGTATGGGTACTAAAAAAGACGATCAAGGAGACGAAGCGACCCTATGATGATAAAAACAAGCAGAGCCAATCATAAGGGGTCGTTGTCAGAGTACCGATTGTGCGGTACTGAAAGGATACGATCACATTTCCTCATCGAAAGGCCTGGTCCTTAGAGGTAGACCTCGGTCTTTAATCGGTGGGCCAATTCATCATTTCTATATAGGTACCCTTTGTTGGGCCCGTTCCATCATTGGTGTCCTTGGACCCTCATAGGTGAGCATGTTCCCTCATTGATAGACCTCAGCCCCTCAACAATAATCTACTCTTAAAAATAGAATAAGGATTCTAAGCATAAGACAAGGATAGCTATAATTAGCTATAGAATAGGACTCAATCTAATACTACTCAATTTACGTGGCACTACTTTTTGTGGCCTAACTACCTCTAACGTCTGCTCGTCTGTTCCAAGAAAGGTATGATTCTAGCCCATCTGATACATACCGTCGGTACGCAAGACCAACAGCTAATAAACTTAAAAGGCAGCATTTGGCCTATGGTTTCGACTTAATTACCAACTCTCATCACCCGCTATCAAAGGCGATCTTCCCACCCACTGATAAGGGAGAAAGACAAAAGCCGGGTGGTTATTACCCTTATAACAATCTAAGAAAAATCATAGGGGTGATAAGCATCTTGATAAATTCGAATAGAAGTCCACGCTCGACCAAGTCGATCAAGTGGCCACATACTGGCCCACTGAGTGCATAGTATTCATCCCGAGCCCACAGGTATTCCTCCTTTAAGTACGACATCTACGTCTTCACACACGATTCTATAGTGCAACTCGCCAGTCGAAGGGTACACAAGGTGAGTCAAGATCCATACGCAGCGTCTCGGAACCCCCTTAAAGTCGGCAATCTGGCACAGGCAGTAGTTGAGGGTCTCATCACACAATTTAAGTAGCCTGCTACACCACATGCATTTACTATTATCGATGCGCCTGTAGCAAGTCGCACCGTCATCCTCTTTTGGAGGATGTCTCGCTCAACTAACTTGCGTCTTCCAACCTATAGCGACTGGTGATGAACAAAATTATCGGACACCCAACGGTCGACAAGGGCACGGAGTGACATATTTTTCATCACTTCCAAGATCAACGTGATGATAAATACCTCATTATCAGTTGCACAGACACAAAACGGCTGTGTATCGGGATCAACTTTTGTCGAGATGTGTGCAAATTGTTTTGCAATTGCTGTCTCACCATGGTACTTCTCCCCTCCTGACCCTGACCCATTTTTGACAATCTTCCTCGCTACTGCGACTTTGGAAGAGCTCTAGACGTTTTGCTCTATCCCTTTTGGCAAGCAATCGATCATTTTGTTTTGTAATGTTTGGCAAAGTGCGTTTGATACTAGACTTACATGCTTAGTGGCCTAGCTTCTGACAGCGATTACACTTCGGCAATTACTCATTGTTCTAACTACGATGTATCTCGCTCTCAATGGACCTAAGGTCAATTGGCCCTGGGCGTCCATCCTCTTGTCCGATCGGTGGATGATAAGAGCTCGAACTAGCATTAGCATGTCTCGTTACAAAGAAACCCTGCTCAGCAGATGAGATTGCTTTTATAAGAGTATTCATCTCTATGCGGAACAGGTCGTTCCTGACGGGATCATTGACAAGACCTTGCATGAGCATAGCTATTAGGGGTTCTTATGTACTGCTTAAACTTCGATACGACTCGGTAAACGTCCTATTTACTGATCGTATGCGTGTACATTGCGCTTATCTTGCTTAAGTACCAGTTAATCTTTTTAAGCCTTATATTTATCTCGTAGCGACTCAAACGTTTGTCTGAGCCGGGTCTCAAAGTCATCCAACGACATAAACACATGTGCGTCGTTCATCTCGAGCCCTTAAATTCAAGTTCTGGTACGTCATGTCAACTTAGATTGATCAAGTGCGACCTGCATTTGCTGATCGTGAATACGAGGTGCACTTATGAACTTGTTTAATTCGACGAACCCTCCTCACAAAGGATCTTACTCGATGCTTCTGTACTAGCAGATTTCTTACTTAAAGGAACTGTATCGGTGCACATGCGTCATCCAAAGAAAAGTAGATCGATCCAGCGGATGGTGAAACAGTTTAAACTGTTGAGCATCTTGTTCTCTCAACAGCTCTGCCTATTGAGAACCTTGCTGGTGAAGGATGGATCCTTTTCTTGCGACGCGTCAAGTTCATGATGCATCAACTTGGTTACGGCTAAATGCTGTTGGTCTTTGTCCAATACAAACATCATGGTCCAAACAGCATGCTCAATTATGGTATATATCATCAGATCAATCGCGCTCCAATCGATATAACTCAAATAGGAGTAGCTTTCACGCAATGCATAAAGAAATTGCTGTCATCTTCGCTCATTATCTTTATGTTGGGCGAGAAAGGTGCGGATCTTGGAAGGACTACAAATTGCTAATGGTTGTAATGGCAAACGCTTTAATCGATTATTTTTAGCCCTTGTCTGTCTTCTTACACAAGGTTGCGTGCTCCCAGACGTTACGTACACGTGATCGTTGAGGAAGCGTAGGGTAGAGCATAGAGATCAGGAAGCTATGAAAAGGGGGAAGGATAAATGTATTACATATAGTTACGTTTCTTTTAACAAACTATATTTGTCCTGCTTAAACTATATGAAGGCACAATCTTCTACGCAGATTTCTCTCTCATCACCTTTTGCGCGTATAGCCGCGATCAATATTTGATTCGGTTGACACGGCTGTTTGAAAACGCCTTGACATGAGACTCTGCGAACAATCTTGTACCTCAAGTGGTACGATGTGGCAGCACCATGCGAGAGGTCACCGGATATCGATATTCGATGACCGCATTAAAAATTAAAACCTTTGGGTTCCGGTTCGTCGGAGTTCACCAGCACTGTTCTACCAGATAGTCACTTCCGCCATGGTAAGTACGCTATATTTTAGTTAGTAACACACTACCAGAGTTAGAAACGTACGCCTATATGAACAGTAATACGCAACGAGGAGATTATCATGCGGGACAAGACGATTACCAACGTAGAGGCATAAAAATTTAGTAGGCTTAGAGTAGCAACAGAAGGCTTTGGACTGAGGACCTAAATATACACACTGTGCGTTTTACTCAACTTCGATCACTTTCTGATAATTATTAGCCCAATGTTCGCAAACCCTGCCCAGGACCTAGACCACGCTGTTGTCATGGACCCTTCTTTAATTACCACATCTCGCATCAACAATTCTTTCGGGACAAAATTCCAAACATGAAAATTACTGACGCAAATGATGCTGGAGAAGCGTGATCGTTGCGATGTCGTGAGCAGCGAGGTCAATCTCGAGTACTGTAAAAAAGTACATTGAACCAAGCGAAGTTTAAGCGAAAGTCGCTGAAGGCGCTAGCGATCATTTGTCTTCCGATGTTGG
This sequence comes from Hyaloperonospora brassicae, assembly GCA_947650285.1. Taxonomy (NCBI): domain Eukaryota; phylum Oomycota; class Peronosporomycetes; order Peronosporales; family Peronosporaceae; genus Hyaloperonospora; species Hyaloperonospora brassicae. The sequence goes on along the minus strand of CANTFL010000504.1, from coordinate 8,847 downwards.
GTGTGCAGTTTCCACTAGGTCTCTCGGCGAAGAACGCGTGTGATGCATGGTCACGTCTGGAAGGACACTACGAGAAGAATATATTGTCCCATAAGCTTTTCATTTGACTTTTAATCTACATGACTATGATAGAAGATGGTGAAGCCGTGATGAAGCACATCAATAGACTTTATATTTCGGTGAAGCAACTCGACGCAGTTGGTGCTCTGGATAGTATGGACAACATGGTCATCACGCTTCTGGTCAGCCTTTGAGAGTCGTATCAATTCATGATAACAGTGTTGATGCGAGGTACGATTTGCTAACGTGGAAACTAGTGACATCCCGGTTAGAGCTTGAAGATATAAAGTGCAAGAGAAATTTGGCGGAATCGAAGGAACCGCGCACAGTCAAGTTCAAGCATTAATTTCGAGCAACAACAAGTGCATGCCACGACCGAATAAGAAGACCGGTACGTGCCACAAATATGTAAAAAAAAGGCATGAAATCGCAAGACTTCCCTCTCGCATCCATGAAGACGCTAAACGACACAGTTTTCAGCGTGCGAATACCGCGCAAGAATGATGTTGGAGATTAATTTCCCTCGTTTAGTGGTGGCAAGATGAAGTCGACTAACATGTGGCTGGTCGACTCAGGTGCGACGCAGCACATAGATATTTTCAAGCGGTTCATGAGGGCCTACAAGGACTTTCGTCCGGTGGCTGTGAATCCTGCTGATGGCGGTGTTATTTAGGCGATTGGAAGAGGTGGCATTACCATGTCAATAAAGACTCGTGAATGTATCAAGAAGGAATTTCACACGAACGGATGGCACATTACAAGTATTCTCAAAAGTTGTTTTCCATATAATAGGAATATAAAGGAGGTTGGGACTGTTACCTCTAAATTCGATGGTTGCTTTGTGGAAACGAAGGGTAAAAAGTTGAAACTCGGCGCCCTCGAATAAATAGGACAGTTTAAGCTCTGTATGATACCGGAGCTTAAGTAGGATGTCATCGTGGCAAATTCGAAGAACTACAAAGTAACCTCCACCTCCTATCTTTGGTATCTTCAACTTGGCCACATTGTACATAGAGGCCTAGAAGTTATTGCTAATAAAATATTACGGTAACGGTATTGGCATGTAAACAATACAGAAGCGGGATTCTGATGTAGGGTGCCCTTGGCAAGCAAACACGTGTGAGCTGGGATGATAAGTCACCCTATCGCGCAAGTATGTTGCTAATGGTTTTTTCAGCGATGTGTGTGGTCCCATGCAAACGCCTACCTTCAGTAACAAACCTCATGTTGTGACTTTAATGACAAATATCGCATTTTTGTGTAGTGTACTTGATTCAAAACAATTCATAAGTAGCGACCTAGTTCGCTCAATTTGTCGCGTTGGCGAAGACACAAACTGGCAAGCGTGTGAGGACTCTTCGGAGCAATAACAGTGGAGAATAAGCTTCCGCCATGATGCCTAGGTTCTGTGCGGGCCATGATATTATGCAAAACATTTCACACCGCCTTACACGCCTAAATTGAGCGGTGGCGCTGAGCGGATGAATCGTACATTGGTGGAAAGCTCGAGCTGCATGATGAAGAAAGCTGAGCTGACCGATTCGTATTGGGGTGAGGCATTCATCGCCTCATAAATACTACAAATATGCTGTCCAACTCGTTTTAAAGGTCACGAAAAGTCTTCCTACCGCGTATGGACTAGTAAGAAACCTTTTCTTGCAAACCTGAAGGCTTCGGGCTGTCATCATACATGCATGTGCCCAAGCCGAAGGCGATCCAGGATCAATGCAAGATCGGTGCATTGTCATTTTATTTGATACTTCGATCATGAAAAGGAGTATAGTTTTAGGGAGATCAAGAGCCGTCTTGTGCTGACCAGTCGCGACGCGCAGCTCATAAAAATATATTTGATAGTGGAGGGCGCAGTCCTGCAAGATGAAGCTGTCGTCGAATATTACAATTACCTCGAAGCCAACGATGTACCGAATATTGATTACTCATGCAAAGACACCAAGGAATAGGACCTAGGAATCCTACAATGGGTATGGTCAATAACCCGGTGCAAGGGGCAACAGCGAATGCAATCGATGGAGGCCCTGGACAAAGCTCCGGTGTCAAAACGCGGAAATAAATATCTTACCATGAACAAATTGTCTGCTAATAATGATACTAGTCCCTCAGTTGAGGTTGCCTTTGTCGTAATTAAGTGGACTAAATGTCGACGACGTATAAGTCAGCAATAAACTCAGCGACGCGGTCAGGTGGAAAGAGGCATGTGACTGAAATGACTTTACTTCGCCTGAATGCGACCTGGGAACTTGTTCCTCTGCCCAAAGAGAGGAAGACAATCGTCAATTGAGGGGTTATTCGGGTAAAGGAGACGTTGTTGGAGTTTTGAGCGGTTTAGAGCGCATTATGTAGCCAAAGGCTTTTGCAGAAACGTGGCATCTAATATGGCGAGACATCCACTTTAGTGACCGAGTTTATTTAAATCAGAGTATTACTCAGCTTGGGGCAAAGCAATCTCTGATGATTCACCAGTTGGATGTGATGACAGCCTTTAAAATGGAAATCTCGAGGAATGCGTTCACGTGGTGCACCCGGATAGTTACGTCGATGGAAATTACCCGGATCTTTTCTGTCAGCTTGAGCGCTATAATCAATGTCTAAAGCCGTTACAACGGATGTGGATTCAGAATATCGACATGTTTATGCTGAATTTGAAGTTTTAAAAGTGCAAGACTGACCACTACATCGGTGCCAAGCGAGACTGTCAAGACATCCTTTTGGTAACACTGCACGTCGATGATTTGGGCATCGCAAGCAGCAACGTCCGAACTGATCCAATGCACGAAGCAGGCGCTAAGTGAGCGTTTTGACATGTCAGGTCTTGGCAAGGTCAAATACTTCCTCGTATAAAAATTTAATTAAAGCCTTGAAGCCTGTACAACTTTAATTTGTCAGTCCAGAATTGCGGAGTACATACTCATACCGTTTGGCGTGGAAACAGCAATCCTGTCAAAATTTCACATGAACCAGGATAAAAAGAAGCAATTTCAATGTGCGTGGATGGTTGACAATGGTGGGGTGGTGGTCGCTCTTTTAAGGAGTCGATCCCAACTCTCCACTGGCGCCCGGACGACCGATAAACGGAGGAGGTACTCCGATTTCGTGGTCTTTATAGCCTTCCTCACCTTGTGTACCCGTTGGTGTGGCGGGTCGAACTCTTCCAGATGGACTCGTGTCCATAGAAAACTTGACCGTGGTTGCGATGGGGTCGAAGTTCAAGCTCGGTGTGGACATTTTCACACCGCGATCGGGGTTGGCGCGATCTCGTGGAATTCTTCACGGGGTCACTTGTATACTTGTAGGGTGCTCGATATGAGTCACCCTAATCTGTAACAGATCGCCTTGTTCAAAGTAGATGCTTGGTTCGCGAAACTTCTGACCACTTGAGCCGTCTCGCGATATTTTCCCCTTGGTTTTACTGGTTTGCTGCGTCCGATCGCAGTTGAGGTGTTGTTTGAGAGTTCTTGATCCATGGCCAAACATCCATATATATCACTTGATCAAAGTATGTAACTTTTCTTGACGTCGGGTGGCCAATGACCCAACCCGGAGGAGAAGTCTGCACGTACACTTAGAAGCAAATTGAACTCTGTTTAATGTTAACCAATTAAGCCCAACAGCCCCAACAACCCCATTTCTATCCCCATGTCATAGACATCGCATGCTACGTGTCGCTCTCTCTAGACAGTAGCAACCTTGTACTTGCGTGGCACACACCCGATATACTTGTCCGATCGCAGTCGTCTTTCCGGTCACCGATCGTGTGGTGTAATTCACATTGGCTTCATCGCGATCGTATACCTTATCACCGATCACGATCTCGATCGCCTCCTATTCGCGATCGCCTTGATACCGCGATCGCCTTGCTGACCGCGGGTCACTCGATTTGGTCCACATCAACCTGATCAGGGTCACATACCTGATCGCTGATCACGATATCGATCGCCTCCTTGATCGCGATCCTTGTTGATCGCGGATTCGTTCTTGATTAACTGATCGCGAGTGTAATCACCCCCATGACAACAACCCCATCTCCAAAACTCGTAACCTTCGCCCGTCATTCTTAAGCCCAATATCGCAGGTCCCATGATGTCTGATCTGATATCCGGTTCTGTCAAACCGTCCAGTGGACGTGATCCGACCAGTTTCGCAACCGGCGTTGCCAACTGTCTGTCAACTCGGATGTAACTGGAGCGCGATCCCATCTCGTATCGCAAATTTACTGGTCACTTCACACAGTTGAGTGTATGTATAGCAGTGCGAGGAGTATGACTAACAGTCAGGTAACAAGCTGAGGGTTAATTCAAGTGGTGCGCATCTGTAACAGCTCGTGAGCTGTGGCAGCAATAGGTCAGTCATTGCTGTTGGTGACGATTGTGTTGTTTAGCGATTGAGTGCGTGTGTGATTTGCGATGATTCTAGGGCAGCATTATTGCTTTCAAATGCATCATATAATATCTTATCGAGCAGTAATATTTTACAAACTCATACATAATTGCTTTGTGTTTCCTTTTTTTGTTTGATCATGAAAGCCGCAACATAATCCTTGCACCATGTTCATACTTGAGATGCACAGCGATAACTATAAAAATTAAATATAGTATACATTTATTTATATATTTAATGAAGTTGTCGAAACTAGATTTAGATGCGTATTCGAACGACGAGATGGTTTAAAGAGCTACACACTGCACCTTTAATTCAAGTATATATGCAATGGATCCTCTTGCGTGGCCACTGTATGAAGTGGTGCTGAGCAGCACGGTACTTGTCGTGACTTATGGCACTAGAATAAAAGAGCTCAATATGTATTCCAAGTAACTTGGCTGTGCAGCAGATGCAATTTTTCTCTCGTCGGTCGAACTTTCATAGCGGCGACATGTTTTACTCTTGTGCCCCGCTTACTTGCACGACCGGAATCTGTAGGTAGATCTAGGTGGGCAAGGTACGACGGATGAAAAGCTTAAGTCACGTCGATTGTGGACCCAATAGTCTGAAACACGGCAACGATGTGACACCAAGGCATCACCATATATAAAAGGTTGAACATGAATAATTCAAAGCTTCAGTCTCGACACGCCAAAATCTTGCATAGCCTTTCTTTAAGGCAAACAATACCCCAGGAGTAGATCGTGACACTTCATGATTTCCCGCATCCTCTTGTTCTGTATTCCAGAATGCTCGCGCACGAGGAGTCACTGTAAAGGCTTGTGCGGTCCGTTTCTTAATATGATCTTGCCATATACCAAACCTGTTAATAGCCTCCTTCGCCAGAGCGTTTATTGTCTATGGAGGTGTTGCATCAGGAATACCATTGACGAGAATCGTATTGTTATCACTCTTAACAAAATTGGTAGTGCGTCATCCAAAGTGTACACGGTGTCATCGGTGGCATGTAATTATCGAAAGGGAGGTTTCTTGTGAAGATGTATGTGTTGTAATAATTATATTCACTCGAAATCGTGCTGTTCCCATGATCACCAGCATGCACAGGCATATTAGCAAAGACTATCCAGGAAAGTTGGGACGATGTCTTTAATGCAAGTGACCGCATCATCTCCGAAATTTGACCGATTTTTCGTGAGAACCACATTGTAGTCAACCTCTGTCTCTGTGAACTGAAATTTCCACACCACGTTTGCAAATTCGAAACCAGAACAGCCACAGTTGCGCTTGAAATTACGCAATATGCGTATCGTGCAGAATCGAATTTGAATACTCATTCCCGTCCTTATCGACTCTTACTTCACGGCTTTTTAAACTTTTCCACGATCGCACATTACAGCGTCTTTCATGAATTTAGTTCCAGCGTCGATACACTGAATGAAAAACCACGCAATGTTGTCCTTGTTTTTCACGTGAGAAAACGCTGATGCGAGCTTGACGTATTGTACGTTATCCTCTCGTCCAATAAGGGGAAATACCACGCCATTATACTTTCCGTGACGAGAATGGGTGCTGTCAAAGCCAACCAAGAGATATTGAAAGGGTGGCTGTCCACGGCAACTACGAATTTCACAAAAATCGGAAATATATTGTGTTGATTTACTTTGAGTGCCACAGTGCTGTTTGAATTGACGCGCTTTCATGTCACCAAGTGTGGGGCAAGGAGTGCTAAAGATAATTTTCATTCTCCTTTCATGTCAATAACCACCGCATCCTTGGAACCTATAAATCTTGTTTCGATACAAATGCAGATTAGTTTCATCACAAGCCCGTACTAGCGCCACAATTGAATTGCGCTTAATACCCTTGTCGCCTCGAACCACGGCACCGAAAGTTGACAGCAGTTAAATTTGCGGTGCTGATGGTTTGGCGATAGCCATGCATACATCGGAGTGGATGTCGATAAACGTATAAACGTAAAATTCGGTAGATCCACCCATCTAGTCTCGCTTAGTCACACGTGCCATCCACGGGGATTCATCTTGTGGGCATAAATATTATATGCTTGTGCCACTACTCTTCTTCACCTTGCACTGTCGATCTTGATTGAAGCAGTGATTTTTTATATACGCGGTTGCAGCAACGCCGGGTTGAAAGGTTAGTCCATACGTCAGGTCAGGAGTACCGTGAAAAGCGTTCAATTCGATTGCCGCAGTTCCTCGAGCCATCTTGATGTTACGTTTACGCTTTGGGGCTTAAACCTACCAGTCAAAAAACAAAATAGTGTGATGCAGTAAACAATCCAATTTTTCTTTAATGTTGCTTTTTATTTAGTACTGGTTTCCAAACAATTTGAGATCTGATGAACAGTCCTCAGGTCGTTACCTGCCTGTCAGTCATACTCCTCGCACTGCTATACATACACACAAACATAGCCCGCAATCGTTAAACATCACAACCGTCATTAACAGTAAGAACTGACCTGTTGCTGCCACTGCTCACGAACATTACTGTGTCCTAACAGGGTCCCCACGATCACGAGCTAGTCGAGCTCGTGCGACCAGGACTGGGCTCGCACGCATTGTGCTCACTGCGAGTGGGCACATCGGGGCTTGGGCAAAATTGATAAGTGGACGAACGTTGGTAAAATTGGAGCGTTTGCGACCACTGTGTGACAGTTGTCGATTAATTGGAAAGACTCGTTATCAATCAAGCAGTTTCTTGTCCCATGTTGCAGCTAAGTATAGTGTGGCTAACACTATTTATTTATATATTACTACTTAAGTTAAGTATGAGACTGGTTTTGGGACTTTTGTACATTTGCAGTGCTGGAAATGAGATATACCTACGATAATACTCACCTTGATGTATTTTCAGATGAATGACACGTAACGGGGTGAGCCTGTTACATGCGGGCTTACCTCGTTGCAACACACTCGTGATCGAAAAAGAAGTGATGATCGAGGGGAACGATGCAACGACGTGCAAGGACAACTGGTGGGTATCCGAATATCGGCGCGGCGCAGAGACGCTTGCACTTGATAGTAGCGGGTCGTTCGGTATAGGATGTATGTGAACGAATGGCCATAGCACTGCATCAGGTTGTAAAGAGAGATAGACGGAATGGTGTTCCAATTGCACGATAAAATAACTCAGCTGACCTACCATTCGTGCCTGGGGAGAAACAGCCTCAGGCAGCATCAAGAGAAACTGTTGCAAGAAGTCGCAGTGAAGGCTGTGTCAGCTTGATCGAGCTTGCATGTCGATTGATGATGTCTTGAATCTTTTGACGTTACAAACCAATAACACTTCCGCACGCTTGGACCAAAACCTTCATCTAGTCACGCAATCTACTTCGCAGGTAACGCGATCGCTACCGACTACCACGTCTTGTACGACGACTGCTTTGTCATTTTTAAGTGGTGATTATCCCATAGAGGTAGCGGCTGCATTGGTTTGTCACAATGATCAGTATCGTCATACACTGCAATTGAAAGCCGAGACAGTTGTGACACAAAAGCGTTTACTGATGTTAGTACCTTGCACGAATGCGCGATATCTTAACTAAACCCCTCAGCACACGCGTTTATCAACGCTCCTACAAAGAGACTCCTCGCCAGAACATACGCCGAGTCCGACGCGGGTGTCCCAAAACGTTCATATAGTGGTGGAGCCGTATCCACATATCGCCCGGCTTTCTTGAGCGCCCCTACCACAAACTTTATAGCGTCTATCACCGGAGTAAAGCGTTCTTCGTTCTCATCGACGCTGGTAGGCTGTTTACCGTGCAAGGTGATTACTACTCCACGCAGACCCTTCGGGTGCTTGACGTTGTCTTCGCGAGCGTGAACAGCTGAAGTCGCATCGGAAGTGGCAGCCGTAGAAGCCACTGGTCCAGCGCTTGCCCCAACGCTGGCTAACGCCGAGAGCAGAAACAAGAGCAACAGGCGCATAATCTTGGGTCGGGCGCGCGATACGGACGGAAATGTGCTGTGCGCACGAAATGGAATCGACACCACTAGGTCAGAGGAGCAAGTGGACCGGGGTGTGGTCTGCGGCAGAACCACGTGTTCTGGAAACGAAATAATCGAAACTGATGACAAGATCTTCATGCCCCTCCGTACGCTTTTCTCACGGTACTTACTGGGATGTGTTGGTCTCATGATCGCCACTCGGGGGTAATGCAGCAACGGGCGCGACTGATTTTTTTGCAATCCCGTCAGATTTGAAAGCGGACCTGCGGGCATAACTACACTTCAGGTATGTATGAGCGTATCGACTGGTCTCGAGAGTCGCAGTGCGGTACAGTACCAGTCGTATGAGGCTGATCGTCCTTCCCGCCGAGAAAGCCTGCCATCCGAAGTCTCACGCAGTGTCATGTATACAGTAGTG
>CANTFL010000502.1:0-45308 GCA_947650285.1 Hyaloperonospora brassicae | reverse complement strand
CGCTAGGCGAACGGGTCGGCGACTGAAGAAGGCGGACGGAGTATAGCAGGAACGCGCTTGCGCATTTGGTGCAGGGGTTCGAGCACCCTCGATATGCCCCACACCGCGGAACTCCGGGGGACTGCTTCCCTCTCGGGTCGCACGCTGCGGTGCCTCCCGTAGCACGCGCAGCGGAGAAAAGGCCTCCCCCTTTTAGCCTTGGCCCCACTAAGGGGGACTTCCCGTCCAAGGTAAGGGGGCCAGATGACTGGCTCTTAGGAGGTCTTCGTCTCGGTCCGTTGTTACTCGAAGAGCTCAAAGTGGGAAGTGACTTCTGCTGCAATTGGCAGCGTTGCACCGAGATCTTTGAAAGATAGGCTCGTCTTGGGTTGGCTGGTCTTTTGACCTTTGCGCTTCCCTCGCTGTCAGGCCCTCGGGAGCTTCCACGTCGTAGATCCCGAATATCCGGATCGTACTTCCTGGTACATTCAGTCGCTCATTAACAGTATGATGGACGTACTTGACACCACCAAGTGCAAGCCTGTCGTCCGTACGCAAGAAATATCGACCCTTCTGCGTCAGCTGACCACGTTGTAGCTGCAATTTTTGCAAACTTTACGTTACGACTCAAGTCAGTGTCTGTACTCGCCTCTTGTCCAAGCACTCCCTACGCGACAATTTCCCTCCCGCGAGCAGAAGCAGCCGGGGTTCTGGTCCGTACACATCGTTCCCCGCGGCAGCCCCAGAATGTGCACTTTCGGCTGATGGTGTCAGCGCTTCGGCGGATGCGCACAGAAGGCCTAATGTGTCGTACATGCGGCTATCTAAAGGACCGAAGCTTGTGTGGTGGTGTTCCCTTGAAACGCATGGTCGATGTGGCAACGCGCTACTGAAGTGGTCTGACCGCGCACGTGGCCGCCGTCTCGGTGGGGTATCCACGATGGTGCTGGGCTAGATCGATCTGCTTCGTGAAGTACATCGCACCTTGCAGTAGGTCCCGTACACTCAATGGGTGTCCTGATACTAGTGTGGGCTATACTGCCTTTGGGCTTAGTGCACATGCAATCGTCGCACTATGGCGAAGAGGGAGAATCGAAACAAGCGCTCACGGCCCCTACGGTGCCATGCTGTGTACATGCATCGTGTCGTCGGTGTGCGACCATTGACGGCTTAGTTGTATGCTCGGACTCGTCCCCATACAGCTCCTACGGGTCAATCGGCTCTCATGCCCTGGCTTAGGAATATGCAGAGATCGTGCCTGCAGTTAACACCATGGCAATACACGATCGGAATCACCACCTACGTCGTGGCTGCATCACAGCGCGGCTGTCACCCTAGTGCCCGATGTAGCCTAGTGTACCTGTCTGAGTGTCGCACTCTGCATGTCGCTCACGTGGCGGGTAGTATTTCCTGTGCTTCTATGGCAACGCGCAACCAACGTCAACGTAGCAACATGTGATCGTTTTTGCGTTTCTCTCGTCAATGTAACGCTCGCGTCTTGTGCTCAGTCTCTGGCTTTCTGTTACCAAGTTACTGGATCCGGATATCGTGCGGCAGTATATGACCGACCTCGAGAGCCTGACCTCTCCGTCAATCAGTTGGTCGACACCATTGTAGCACATGCCATGGCTCGCTAGTCCCTACTTTCCGGTCCTGTCATGCGATGGCAGCTTCACTGGAAGCCGTTTGGCCAACGTACGCTCGATCCGAAAGCCCTTTTTTGTTTTGGACCTTTCGATCATCACTTTGACAGCCTAATGGTTTGCCAAGATCAGGCCTGACACTGCTGAAGAAGTGCAACAGCACTGTACTCAGGCCCGCACCTACTTCCATATTTTTTGTGGAAGTCGGTACATTTGTATACGCATCCGATAAGACAAGACGCGTCGCTAGGTATTTTTATTATGTTGAGCGCGCCAGGGTTACACATTGGCGGTAGGCTCCACATTAGACGGAGTCTACTCCAGCGCCGCCACCGCAACTGATGAATGTCCACGACTTGTAAACCATCGCTCTGCGCGCCTTTCGCACGAAAGGCGCCATAGCGGAACCGGGTCGGTTCGCGGCCAGCCGAGCGTCATGCTACAACTCTAGACAGCAATGACATTTAGTCGAGGGTTGTAGCAATCAGCATGGAGGATCAGAAAACATCGACTGACTGCTTGGGTGCTCTGCAACTACCAGGACGTCTGAGACATCGCATTATGTGCACATTCGCTGGTCTGTGGATTACCCTGAAGCGTGACAGACTCCGTGGTGAATTTTCACGTCCTTCCGGCTGGCTTTAGCGCGACAACCTTGTTGCTAGTTTGAAGAATCGGCAGTTTACTGCGTAGTATATAGGTGCAGATTCGACACGCAGCGCGACGAAGCGCTTGACCGACTACAGCAGCACAACGGACGACGACACGGGCTCACGAAAATGAGCTCACGGAATATGAGGTGTCAGTGGTCGGTTGTGTAGACATGGGACAACGAACCTTTTCGGCTCGCGAGAACTTGGCCAAGCTGTCGCACGCTATGTGCTGCTTTGGAGTGAAGGATGGTGTGTAACCACAATGTCTGCCTTGCTCGTACATGCCTACTGGCCTTGTTAAGTATGCCGTTGGACGGACCAACATTTGGAGCTACGGCGACTACGCGGACGGCTTCCTCGTACCTTAGGCACACCACCAGGCTCCGGAGTCATCAGAGGTAGTCAAGGATCATCTTTAGAGCGATCATTTTGATGAGATGAGCGAACATGCACCTCCATCTAGAAGCGGCTCTGGCACATGTTGAGCAAGGATGTACCACGAGCCTGTGGATTTCACGAAACCGAATAACGCTCCTACACGCGAACGTCACGAACGAAGGCAGGGTTGAGGAAGTCAGGAAAACAGGCATGCGGTAACTCTGAGCGAAAGCGAGCTGGACCACCGGCAGACTGAGACGAAGATGAGAAAAGCACGTATGCTACTGTGCCAGAACATATCGACGAGACAACCTCATGAACCGGCATGAAGCATCGAGCTCTGTGCGACTGCCGGACGCGCGCGATATATCGGTGTAGCTATGCAGTCTTAGGATATGCCAAACGTTGTGCAGTCGTTCTGGCTTCAGTAATTCTGCATGCCTTTCTCGACAGTCGCGTCTTGCAGTACCTGTTTCGCCTGTCCACAATCTCAGCAGACGAGTAATGTGCAGAATAAGTAGCACAGATGCCTATTTAGCAACGTGTCACGTTCTGCGGCAATCAAGTAAGGTCTACATTTCCGCTCTGCGTCCTACCATCTATGATGCTTTGTAGACGGTGATTTGCCGCTCTCCATCTTGCGTCAACCGTGTGCTGTAGCTTCATTGAATCGAGCGATGTTCTCTGACTCGCCCCTAATCATCACGGGATCGACACCGCTATCCTAGGACTCGTCATCGACATGCATAAAGATTTCATAGTCTCTCCTCGTAAGTTGCTGACACTGCTGCGCACGTAACGTCATCGTTTTATCGACAGCATGCGCTTGCCGTCGTTCGTACAAAGAATTGTCATCGCGTATTGTGGCGGACGGTGCGCAACTGACTAAAGATAAAAAGAAGCAGGAGCATCCTGCAGCATTAGAAAACCCGCCGTGTCAATGGAAAGAGTTTTTTTGTGGAAACACTTGGGAGTGATCGATTGTCTATAGAGCGTGTTTAAATCAACAGAGTGCGCTGTTTAGCAGAATCACTCACGGTCAAGCAACCGATTGCCACCAAAGTCTCTCACGGATCATTTATAGCAGTTTGTTTTGTTACTTCATAGCACACAGCCATTGTCGATGAAAACAGAAACCCCATCTAGAATCCGAGCCGCTATCTGATGTTGTATCATCATTGTTATCATGTGCCAGAGGTCATGCATGCTTGCCGAATACGAGTTGACTTCGCTAGGCTTGATGAGCCTCAGATGAAGCAGCTGTCTTTTTCTTTGTTTCTCTGTTCTGATGGTGCCGTAGTGTCAGGTACGACACGTACAGATACGTTCGTAGATCTATGATAGCGAGACGTGAAATAGGCGACAACAGTGTGCGAAGAAGGCAAGAAATAGACAGACACAACCGAATCCGCACAATCACTGGTTGAAACCCCGAGCATGCGTTGAAGAGAATGAGCCCTTCTCAATGGGTAGTGTCAATCACCTAGAGCCTAGAGATAGATGCGACTAGCCCAGGCAGACATTGAACGATACACATGTGAAGTCGTTGTCTGCTTTTGTGACATCTAGTCACAATTGCATTCTGCACGCATGACCGATCGGGTGGTTTTTGTATCTGGGCTAATTTGGAGACCACCGAGATCCCTCTAATGTCCGGGCACAACGACAGATCCGAGCAAACTATGAGTGTCGATGGAAATGATGAGGTAGATAGAAGTTGCTTGGAGGCCAACAGACGGTCTTGGTCAAAAGTTAGCACATTTGACAGACGTGTGTATTTCGATCTCGAATACCAGCGACACTGTATAAACAAAGCCACAACATCACTCGCAAAACGATGATAGATGAAACGACCTCGATGCATCGATAGCCTGCATGTATATCGCACTTACAAAGCAATATCGAATACGTGCAAGAATTGTGTCGACCAGGCGGCTACGATTTACTCTGTGAATACCGTACACAGTAAGGACCAAACGATTATGTCAGAGATGTTTTGCCGATGTGATGTGCTTTGGGCAAATTGTGCGTCGTACTCTGGAAACGACCCACGTTCTACGTCGATGTACAATGCGGAATCAATATAGGCGACATGAATGGCCTGGACGACGAAAGCTCCCAAGGACTATATGTATCGAAAATGCATTTTCAGTTTGACGAGCAATATCTGGAGCTCGCCGTTTGATATATATCGTAAAATACTGAACTTCCGCAAATTTTGTACCTAAATACCCATTTCGACTGCTGCTACTTCTGCTATTGCTGTTGCTGTTGGTGGTCTTCTTCAATACATTTCGGGCATGGTGGATCTCTCGTTTGTAGTAGATTGTATGCCTGATGTGCAATGAAAGTCGCTGTCTTTGCAATGAGGCACACTTCTTACGCGATACGAGGTAATCCATGCACCGTAACAGTACAATGGTGTAGCCGTCCAAAACTACACTTACACCGTGCGTGTAGAAGAAGTGAAGACCTGAGCAAGAGTTTATCGATTGGAAAGAAAGTAAGAGTGTATCTTGAATATCGTAAAACTGTATATTCAATGTAGTAAAACCTCTTAGCTGAGCCCTCGTTATCTTACTTACACTATCTTAACTTACAAACTGCCAATGCAGAATCTCACTCACCACCCATTGCGCGCGTCTAGTAGCGGTTGGTGATTTTTTGGGTGGATAGCATGTCCTATATCAACAAATAGTCGAGCGGCACCGAACGCAACCTCTAAAGACTAAATTCCAACAATATGGGCTCACAAGAGCAATCTTGTTGATAACCACAACATATATTGTTTACACAGGCAAATTCGTGCCAATGACATGGAACAGGCCCACCCCGTCACAGTTTTGATCTCGTCAATCTATCACGCACATAATTACACATTACTAGGAGTATCTGTGTCTTGACATGCATGACATAGTCAGGCAGAATACGCTTGCGATGCTTGACAGCAATTGTATACTGGATGAGAGCTCGCCGTGGATGTCGACAAGCCTGCAGGAAAAATCAGGTACAAGCCTGGTACTCATTCGCACTTAGGTGCGCGAAGCCGCGGCTGATTATGCACTCTACAGATGACTTGTGCCTGAAATATGACGAAAATCTTGAAGCCGTCTCCCGGTCTCTCATAGCACGGCGCAGTGCAGCGGTTGGAAACCCGCGGTAGTGAAGCTCATGAATTGTCACCGTCCATCGTGGAAGCAGGCATGATCCAAGGATTTGTACACTTCCAGTAGCGTGAGTGTGTCGTGGAAGCAGACAACAACAGAAGCTTATATATGTGTGTTTGCTCTTGTCTGCTTTTCTGTGCATTCAATAGAAAGAAAACAACTGTCTTTTTGCATATAAGTCTATAGTGCTGCTATCTCTGTGTGCTTTATGTAAGCTTACGGAAGCAACTAGGCTGATCATACGGATACATTTTGAAGGTTATCAGGTTCGGGTAGACCGATATTAAGGGCTAACAACGGCTTTCTTTCGCAAGAATTGTCGTGTTCCGGGGCGCTACAATAAGCATGTATGTATGTATTCATGTTACGCGCAAGAATAGAAAGAAAAAACATACGAAAGAAGAAAAGAATACACCACAAGATCACAAAGCAGTACACTACGGATGTTACGATACGGCTGAATACACACACGCGAGGGATCACAGGGATATACTAAACTTTGCACACGGATGTACAGTACCATCTATATTTGCCTAACATATGATTCTTGGCGAGTCGGATTACCGGATCAGTCTTATGTCTCCCTCAATATTGTAGTTTTGACATGCTCGTTGTTGACATGCCGGAATCTTTGCCACATCACATGTCAGCGTTACAATACAAGTATCATTACACTTTTATCGCAGGTAGAGTAAACATGTTAGCAATCTATCGTGATGGCATATCGGGTGAGTGAGCAACTGCTTGAAGGGAAACGAGAAGGCTGAAATGCTACATCTAGGTAAATTCATTTCCAAAATCGTATGTTTGCTCATTCGTTCGGCTATGCTATTATCCATATCGCATCTGTCTGTTTTGCAGCATTCAGACTGTAGCATTTCGATCAACATCAGCAAATACCTCCATATGTAGCCTCTTCTGTAGAGACCGTAAATTTCCATCAGAATGACGTTTTTTGCTATTGTGGATCCACCTTACGTAATCCGCATCTACGATGCCTCCTGAACTAGCACGACAACAGTTTCGATAGCTTCCAACAGCCTTGTATCCTCTTGTTCTTCTTCTTTATCGTTCCGTCGTCATATGCTACCTCGGGTCGCACCTCAACGATCTTTCACAGCGTTGTGCACGCGCCATACCAACATGGCGCTGTCTCATCTCATCCACTTCAATCGGTGTCGCCAATAACACAAAACACGCTACTGCAATGTCTACCACAACATCTAGGTGAAAGCGTCAAAAGCAACGTGGCTTGATAGTCGAACGATAATTCATCTTTCGGATGACGCTTGCAAATTTTCTTCTTTGCACTGCGTAAATTGACGGAGAAGGAAGGAGGGTTCTGATTGATAAATTATCTAAGGGAGGAAGAAGATATACGTCAATGTGCACGACCCATTCGATGCATGTGTAGATTCGGACGAAAAGTGTGCCTTAGTGTTACATTGCTTTTTTCTCATTTTGCGGCGCATTTTTCAGTATCAGGCTCACCCTTTAATCTTCGCATGGTGTGGTAAACTTCTTTATTCTCGTCATTAAAACCAGATGTTGGAACCTGACTTTCTGCTTAATAGTAAATATTAGGTACGTCTTGCTTTGTAAAGCACATATTGCCCTACATGGTCAATTGACTTGTGACTCGTCAACCCTCGAGCAACGTTTTGCGATCGTTCCGTACATAGTGCACACATAGATTTGGCGTCCATAAACGCTACTCTTTCTCATAATTGTAAAACTTAGCGTGCACCACCGTTACGCACGACAAATGTCAGAATAGCGCCTATTGTTAAGCTACCATATCGTGCGGCACAAGTGCTGTGACGACAAGTGTCTTTGTAGGCAGACATTCATTTACTCGATAGCCACCGACTGCGTACAATATGATAAGATTTTGCTGATCTGCCGGTTTGCATTCGTCACGAAACTATATGCCTATTACCTATCGTACCAAATACATAGCTTGCGTCAATTTGATGGCTGCGAGGTAATAGAACTTTCCACGTATTGCTGTAGTTATTGCGATGCACTTATTACAACGTTACCGACGTATAAGTATAAGATGTATTATGACCATTGACACACCGTAACCCTGCTGCACATACCTTGAAAGGCAAACTACGGTTGCACACGGACGTATTTCAATGATCCGCTGAAGTTGGAACACTTTGCCGCATAGCAAGATAGCCGACACGACCGTAGGGCGTGAATCATGTCCCATCAACCATTAAACGGACGCCTACACTACGAAAATTATCACGCACGATCAAAAGAACATACTATGCCAAAAATTAGAGTCCTGTACAGAAGAACATGTTCGTGATTGGGTGTAGTTATCACTACTTCTAACACGACAAGTAGCCTAGCCAACTTGATACCGCTGAGGATATCGGGTAGACATCACTCACGCATGAGTTCGGAGAACCTAAATAAATCTATGATTGGAAAAGGTGGAAGCTTGCGCGCAAAGTTGTCTCATAGCAATAAGAATATTTAAGTCCTCCAAGACACCCGTAAAATTTAAAGTAAACTCCGGTGTATCGTTTGTAGCATTCACGATACATTACGTCAGCATGACTGACGGCAGTAAAGGAGAAAACGGCAGTATTCACGATCAGCAGGGTCATACCATCATCTTGGTGGGGTTGTTGTGTAGTCTAGGAGGCTTGGATTGGCGAATAGCTTAATGATAAGAAACATGGCATCCTTACGAGTCAAGACCACCACACAAGTAATTACGAACATATACCGGATTGGAACACACATGCGTCGATACATAGATGTAAGCAGAGCCAGTACCGCTAGGTCTTTGTATTGATCCTCCATTGAGAAGTGGAGACTGCGCGGTTCTACAGCAAAGACTTCTATAACGGCGTTTATGAGAGCCCCTTGGACGACAAAACCCGTACATCTAGAATCATGTTTTTTCAACGCTGGGTGTCGACGTAATGCCAACTACTAAATTTGTGAGGTACTTTGCAATGCCGTTGTCTGCACTCTTCGAAACACAGCGTCATTCCTCGCACTCTATGTGGCGGGGTGTCACCGTGACACGTCCTACTAGAAGATACATAGCAGTTCCTCACATAATTTGTTGTAGCTTAGTATCCAAAGTACATACGTAGGTATACGTTGTGACCGAGATAGTGGTCACGACGCGTCGTATTCCTATTACCCTGGTAAACAGTTTCTAGACGAGTAAATCTCAAAACCAGTACCACAAATGCACAAAAGTCCCAAAACCAGTTCTATAGTCAATTCAAGTATAAAAACACGCTAAATAGTGTCAGCCACATTTTACTTACTTGCAACATGGAAAAAGAAACTGCTTGATTGCTAGGGATAGGCGAGGCGGCAGAAAGTAACTCGTTTAAGTGGCAGGAAGTTAGGCAGGAATTGAGGCAACAACCAAAGTAAATATACATTTTTGGCCCTTTTGCGCCCGGTGCTTACTGACTAAATAGCTACCAGCTACCACCGTGTCTCGATTAAATCGTCTTGTTTTGCAGCCTTGATTAAGGTTGGCATAATACTGTTTAAGGATTGTTTGAAGCAGCTGGCGAGATGCCTTT
Organism: Hyaloperonospora brassicae; assembly: GCA_947650285.1. Taxonomy (NCBI): domain Eukaryota; phylum Oomycota; class Peronosporomycetes; order Peronosporales; family Peronosporaceae; genus Hyaloperonospora; species Hyaloperonospora brassicae. Next base: position 35,919 of record CANTFL010000502.1, on the reverse strand, counting down.
GGGAACACGCGCGAGTAAAAGCGAAGGGACCATTCCAAACGGGCCTGCGTACCTCATTAAGTGTTGCTCCTCTTGCGGTGCCATTATCTACGACTGGTGGTGCTCTAGTGGCGGCAGTGGCTGCTGGAACGCAACTGGTCCTTGTGGAGCTACGGGTACGCCAAATGAGACATTACGTGGATCCCTTTTGACCTTCGAGAGATTTTGTTGCGAAGGCGGCGTTTGATCCATGGAGGCTTAAGCTGGAGTAATCTGCTGCCGATGGCGGTGGTCGCTCCATCTCGATGTACGACGCGTGGAGGTACAACTTGTTTGACGGGTAGCAGTAAATGTGGAGCGTGCGTTCGCCCCGACACGTCGAGCCCCAGGCTTTGGGGCCGGTGCACCCGGAATGACGCCAAAGATAGCCGAAGCAAACATGTGCCGCTAGTCGATGGTGCCATATGCATCATCATCTTTTATGGGATCGTAGTTCTCGTAGTTGCTCGGGCTAGCGTACTCTTGCTGCGGATGGATGTTGGGAAGACTGGAGAGGGTACGGTCCCTGGCCGCGAATAGCGGCAATAGGTGGATGCGTATCATACTTACCTTGTACCCGTAGACGCCTTAATCACCTTTGTTACACGGATTGCGCAGGCCAGTGCCCACAGGTATGTCAGCTCCAGTTGGACCAGGTGCGAGGTTGTCGGGTGTGGGTATACCCATAGGGCCCCATACGTTCTAAACAACTCCGCGCTTTCCAGCATCGAAGCCCGTAATAGGGTCTGGGCCATTAGACCGCCGATCATAGGCGTGCCGCCCTGACCATTGATGTTACCCCAATCGTTCACCCCGAACGATCCTTGCTGGTCCACAAGGGGATGATTGGTCGGACACGGAATACAAGGCTTCTACAGCTGCTTACGTCGCGATTCAAAAGAAGCACGGTACGAGCTGGTAGCTATATGAATTGTTAGCATTAGGCACGAAAGGGCCAATCGAATGTATTTCGACTTACTTGCTGCCGCGCTTGCTGTCATTGACTGTTTCACTTACTACCATCTCGCTCTCCCAAGCAATCAAGCAGTTTCTTGTCCCATGTTGCAGTTTAGTATAATGTGGTTGACACTATTTAGCGTGTTTTTTATACTTGAGTTGAGTATAGTACTGGTTTATGACTTTTGTGCATTTGTGGTACTGGTTTTGAGACTTACTCTTTCTAGACCCATTATCAGCCAATGGGATATGATCGTCATGTGTGAGGCTCATAGGCGTTTTGGATTCACTCGTACTTGAGAATAAATACGATGCGATAAAAATCGGAGCTGAACGTGATTCGAAGCAGGGGTAGCACAGGCGTGTTCCTTGCGCTTCATCATAAGGTCGAAAGCGTATGTTCGATAGCGGGATTTAACCCCATTACACTCCACAGGTGGATTTGGCAGATACGACATATGAGAAACCCAATACAACTCTACAACTCCCAACTTACAATCCATCCTGACTATCGAGACAACCGGTTCAACTGTACCGCGCACCAGTTGCAGAATCTTTTTGTTATCTACTCCGAGATGGGGTAGCTTTACAAGCCCGGGTTCACGACCTTTGTATTTGACACAGTGGATGAATGCATTCCACGCTTGCACCAGCGCGCTTCGGTCACGCTCACAATTCCTACCAGTTATGTCTTACGTTCTCCACTCATTGATTGATATAGTCCATTTCTCAATTAACCAAGCCATCGATCGCTGCTAGACTGCACAATTAGTGGTGAGATAGTAGCTAAATTAGGCGTTTGCACTTTACCATAGCTAAGGCAATGTCGAATGGGGATCATGTGGATATTGAATTGGCACACTTGTACTTTTCCCGTCTTCAAAACGTGTCCGCATCGAAGGTTGGCCTCTTTATGCGCGTACACTGTAATTGAGGTTGCGAGACACCTACTTCGATTGTGTCAGTGTCGGTAGCTACTGTTTAGTACAAACATCGGTGTCCCGTTACAGCTGTCTCGGCACTATTAAGCCAGTAATGCACTTGTCGAACCTAATGGTCGGACGGAAGCTATCGAAGGGCTTTCATTCGGTTATTCGGAACAGCCATTTGGATGCATAGGTCGTTCAAGTAGTGCGTCCACTATTGGCTGGAGAAGATACTTTATATGTCAAGAGCAGTGTGTTGGCTGTACGGCGAGTGGGCAGGACGAAAATGGTGTCGTTGACACCTCTGAGGGCAATCGTTGTAGTGCGAACAGCGAGTGGAAAACCTTTGCTCCTGTAGTCGCTAGTACGCTATCGTCGATAACAAGCACAAGTTCTGCAGCCCACCACTCCACTGTCACGAATCCGAATTGCCCGCGTTGGTTCCAGCCATCCGAGAATGTGACAGAAAGTCATTATTGCACGCGTAGAACGGATCGCCAGGCCCACGCACTGTGCATACGTCGAGTGCGCGTGGCTCATGATACATGACCACTAGACATTCCGTCGTTGTCGACTACCGGATGATTGTGGTGGTACACGCGCCCGCCAACCACAAGTCGTCTTTCCATCGCATGCCTTTGCCAAACACAACTGTCCGATTTAGCCAAAGCCCGCGCTCCTGAAGTGCGCACAAAGCTTTCACTAGCGTTCAGATTATGCAGCACTGGAGCATTGTGAAAGGCGACGCCACTTTGTTCTGCTTTTCTGTACGCGCTCCGCTGGAGCGAACGACTAACGAATACAAAGTTGCCATCTTCGAAGCATCAACAAGGGCAGATGCCATGGCATTTTTTCCTTTGCGGCGGCATTCAAGACAATGGGGAGACGGACAGCTTGCGCAGGTGACGATGTTTGCTCAACCTACGGCGTAACGGCTCAATTGTGTTCCACGAAACACTCTGCTGGTTGTCGATTCGACATCTGGGAGTGAAGAAACAGATTCGGCTGACGACCGATCGTCGAGCGTTGAAGTCCAAAGGCAAACGCGTGGTCCAACTTTGACGATCGCGTGACGAGCAAACCGGAGCAATGCGTCGTTGAGGTGACTCAGAGCCTGACACAAACTCTGCCGTGGGTTAAACGTACAATGGCCTCGCGCTGTACGCCATTCTCGTGAAAGGGCCATTCGCACTGTCTAGTCTGTCCACAACTGACTTCGCCTAAGAAAGAGCGTACCATACTGATTCATGCTTTGCAGCTAACTCGCCCTTACCTTTACGTGGTTAGCCTCCTTTCGACGTTGCTATTCCTGCTCTGTGTGAACGTGCCAGCTGCAGCTTCAGTCGTTGTTGCTGCTCTCACGAGTGAGTCGCGCGAATCAGCCACAACTCGTCGAACAATTATCTAGTCAAGTCTTCTCGACTCGCCTTGCCTGGAACTCGATCGGTCGTATACGCTATGCATCAAGAGTTGGCGAGTAATAGGTCAGTGGATTGCGTGCCCCACGTGATAGCAGAAACTTAGCCCGATGCTTGTAAGCCATGCGATGACGACTTGATGTGGTCGTCATCGACCTTCCAGTCTGATACTGCCACGAGCTGGAATGGGGTACGCGATGACGCGACACAACGGGAGCGACCTCGTACTTCGCGATGGACACGCGAGCTTGTGGTAGACTTGGTCAAGTAAGTAATGCGATCGACTAGAGCTCAGGAATCGATCTTACTGACCTCATTGATCTCAGTCTTTGCTGCAGTCGTCAATCGCCGTGTTGCAGTCACAAAGCATACGTTGTGGGCAAACATTCCCTCAAGTCCTTTGCGAGACTTGTCCTCAACGGGCCTGCTATACCAGCGAAAGATTATTGTATGTTGCTCGGCACTGCTGGCCGTCGAAGGCTACTACTGTACGACTTAGCAAGCTAATCTAAGATTTCATTTGGGATATCCGAGATGGCAAAAGGAACAGACCTTGGGTCCCTTCTGTAGAGGCAGAGCTACCGATCGCGCATGGGGGGGGCTGGCGGCGCCATGTATTACGACTGAGATGATCACTACGGCTGCAAAAACGGTGGGTAACTGGGCTGCTTCATCAAGCTACTTTAATCGCCCTATTGGCGACGTCTTATGGGGAGGTGGATGCACCAAACCCATTTACATTACCCCGTTTTGGTCTGGTACAACCCCAATCCGTTTTCAAACCAGTTTATGGGACACAGGAGCGACCGCTGTTGGTGTATCGGCGGCTGAGCACGCCCGGGGCGGGATCGCTGAGCGCGCGAGTCGGAGGGCCAAATGTACATTACCCAAATTCAAAGACATATTTGACGGCGATGGTGGCGTTGAAGTGGATGCCACCGACGTTTTAAACTCCACCCTTTTCACCGATCGGACGACAGACGTGTCCCTTCTCGGACGGATGGATACGCAATAATTACAGAATGCCTCGCTTATAAACCTTTCATGGCTCCTGTCTCGTGATGGAGTCAGGTACAATCTTAATGTGCAAGTGTTGCGGCGGGACAAGCAACACTCGGAGATGCCCTTACCTGGACATGGATCTACCCGGGAATAGTGCGCTTTATTCTAAGAACGGCGTACGCTTCATGTAACGGGGTTACACGTCGGCTGGTAGTCGACGATAGGTGTGGTGCACACAAGAGAGGGGGGTTACCCTATAAAGTGATTTTAGAACACAGTGAGTGTATCAATTGTTGAAGACTGATGTCTGTCATCAATTGATTGCGAGATCTTTTAAGAGGTTATTTAGGGCAGGTTAAATACGTTGTTCTAAGGTGTTCTTTTAGGTTAATCAAAGAAATAAAAATTCAGTTCACCTTTTGATCAGCAAGAGACACGTGCCTTACGAGGCGTCTTTGATCGATAGGAGCTAGCAATACCTGTGAAGGTAGCTACTCCTGAGCACTCTGTGCTGTGATTCTTTTGAATCGTTTGGTCCCTTAGGAACGTAAACCGTAAGCTCTCTGAGCTTGTTGACTCTCTGAGTCGGGTTCGTAGAACCAAAGTTGCTCGCAGAGCTGTTGGCTCTTTGAGTCAGGTTCGTTATACCAAAGTTGCTCATTGAGCGTTAAGTCTTCCTCTGACTTAAGCAGCCGTGTAGCTCCGCTACACTTGGTAGCACTCGTAGTCAATCTACGCCTGAGTCGTTACGACTGATCCTCTGTGAGGATGGAGCAATCCCTACCCCTCTCTAAGGCTTCAAAGATCGCTCTTGATAAGCTGACCGCAGCCGTCGGGCCAGAAGTAGTGGAGTTTCTAGCTGCACAAGGTCCCGATGTGCTCAATGCACGAGTCGAGAGCTTCATGCATTACCAGACGGCCTTCATAGAGCAGGTTCAAAACCAATCAGCGTCAGCTATGCCAACACGCTACGCGGCGATGCCATTAGAAGAGGCGAAGTCTCGTCCCCTTAGGGTGGACGTTAAACATTACTCCGGGAAGGAGGAGGAAACCTGACCCTCTGGATCCGTGAGATTGAGATGGCCATGAGCTCTGTCCTTATCTCACCGATGTACCAGCGGGATTCGCTGGCTATATCCAAGCTCGATAGAAGAGCTAGAGAGTGGGCTCTGACGTGTGGCACGTCGATCGACTTGGCGTTTCCCACATGGGATTCGCTCAAGTTAGACCTTATGCGAGTTTTCTCGCCGCCTGACCAGGCTTATCGCGTGCACTCACGCTTCTTGTCTACCCGTCAGGGTAAGAGCGAGTTAACGGACTATGTCCAAGAGTTGAGAACTCTGATGGCTGCCATGCAGTCCGACCCTCTCCCTGAGACCGTCTACGTGACAGTCTTCATGGAAGGGCTTCGCACTGGCATTGCCAGGACCGAGGTCTTTCGAGTCCATCCCTCGACTTTTGAGGAGGCTGTGAGCATCGCTCAAAATGCTGAGCACAACTTATAGTCGACCAGACTTGGTTGGAATGGGTACAACCCAAGCTTTGCGAGGGCAACCTCAGCAAGTAGCTCTGCTTACTGTAAGCCCGAACCGATGGATCTCAGCAACGCTGAAGATGAAGGTGAAGCTGAGCTTCATGTTGCCGAGCAACGGCAGGAAGTGAGACGCTGTTACATGTGCGGAAGCACTAAACACTTGCGTCCCACTTGTCATTTGCGTAAGCAACGACCGACTCCTATGGGTCGAAACCCCAGCCTCAACCAGAAACTTGGTATGGCACGGGGAAACGTCGACACCCAGTAGGCGCGGGGCGGCCTACTGGGGTAGAACTGAGTTCTGTCACTCCTCTACGAGGTAGAGCAACACAGGGCGTAGCCCCACAGATCTCCGTGCCAGCAAGCACAGAGCGTGGATACAAGCCTGTATTTTTAGTCGCTGAGGCGATAGTTAAAGGCTTTGAGCAGCACTGGTCGATATTAATAGATTCTGGGGCGTCATGCAACTATGCTAGACGCCGTTCCCTTGAGGGGAGTTAGCAATATGCTGAGGCGCTCAAAGCGCACGATGGTGATTCCATCACTGTTCGGTTAGCGACGGGTAGTCGCGTTACTGTGCCTAAAGTTCCATTGAGCTTGGGCGTGAGGTTTTTGGACTTTGATAGCACAGAACGCTGTATCGTCCTGGACTTGGATTCGAGATATGATCTCATCCTAGGCATGGCATGGCTTGAACGCCATGAACCATGGATCGATTGGAGGTCTAAGACCTTAGGCGCTACGCGCAATGTTCCTAGTGGAGTTTTGGAGAGTCATGAACCCAACTTTGCTAGGCAACAAAAGCGCTATAGGCGCGAGCCATTGACGGAAGATGTCAATGTGCTGGGCATTGGTATGTCGGAGTTGATTAACTCCAATATCAATGACATGAAAGTTGAGCGGATCTCATGTACCGTCTGTGAGGGGGGTTATACTCCGTTGAGTGATAATCGTTGTGATACTGAGTCACTGCATGCTGCAGGCATTGTTTGCCTAGGGCCGAGACATCAATAATGTAATTCCTCTGATGTGAGTGGGGTGGCACGTGCAATTCTACCGAGTGAGGGCGGCCGAGGTGGCACCTCACTGAATGTCGGTAATGACATTGATGGCGAGAAGCCAGAGTGTTCAGGGCTAGGACCGAATGCTGTACGTGAAGTGGTCCGTGTAAATCCACTGAGTGAAGTGTTTGAGTTACGTAACACTTCACCAGATGTCGTCTAAGACATGAGCTCTCGTCTAGAGCGTGCTAAGACAAATAGCAATCACGGGGAACCGACTGTCCCGGCCTCTAGGAGGCGTAAGGTATCTTTGAGGAAACAATTTCAGCGTAGGGTGGCAACTGTTAAGCGCCCAACGTCTAAGAAGTCACGAAGTGATAATAGTAATAATACACTATATACACTTGTCAATGGGTTGACTGGCCAGGTTGATAACAATATTAGTCTTGAGACTCTTCCATCCTTGGATCGTCTCTTTGGCCTAGACGAAATGTCTGACGGCGAATTTAGCCAAGCCTTACAGGCAGGAGAATTATCCGAGTTAGTGGTCATTCGACCAGATATTGAGTTGAACTCATCCTCGTTATTGGAAGAGTCTGTCCTTGAGGACACAAAGGCGGCATTGGATGCCCGTAGTGGATCTTCGATCCTTAAGGATCCTCTTGATCCGTTCTATCCTTTGGTAAAGGAGTTTCAGGATGTGGTGTGTCACAACCCACCGTCCGTCTTACCTCCCGATAGAGGTGTACGTCATGAAATTGACTTGGTTCCTGGAACTAAATGCTGCGTAACACGACAGTGGCCTTTACCGAAGGAACAGTGCGACGTCATTGACGACTTCTTTCGTGCAAAGCACGCAGCGGGCATGGTTCGTGATAGCAAATCTCCTCATTCCACGCCCACATTTTGTGTTCGAAAACCCAATGGAAAGTGGCGCATTGTTCATGCTTACAATAAGCTTAATGCTGCCACGATCCAGGCTCAGACACCAATCCCTCGGAAAGATGTTCTTCAGAACAATATGGTGTGATGTGCCATGTACAGTGCACTCGATTTAGTCGATGTTTATTACTAATTACTCATGCGTGATAAAGATATTCCGCTAACAGCGGTGAGTACCCCGAGCGGTATGCTCTGGGAGTGGCTAGTTATGCCACAGGGATTGTCAAACGCGCCAGCTACGTTCAATCGTCTTGTGACGCAACTGTTTCGGCCTCACCGAGGTTATGCACAGACCTACTCTGATGACATCTTTGTCCATAGTCGTGCTATGAACGGCCGGTCTGATGTGGATAATCACATCGACCATTTACGAGCAGTGCTCGAGTGCATGCGCACAAACAAGTTGTATGCCAACGCCTCTAAGTGCATCTTTGGTGCACAAGAGATTCCCTTTTTAGGGTGCTTCATCGTGAAGCGTGGTCTTAGAGCGGATACCGCTAAGACAAAAGCCATAGTCGATTGGCCGGTTCCTCAGAACCAGAAGGACTTACGTAAGTGGCTTGGCCTTGTCAATTACTTACACAAGTATAGTGCAAACTATGCAGACATGGCTCGACCATTATCCAATCTCCTTAAAAAGGATGTGGAATGGTGTTGGACGAACACCGAGCAGGAAGCCTTTACGGCTGTAAAAGAGAGCCTTCTTCATGCGCCAATCTTGGCTTTGCCCGATCCTGATCGGCCTTTCAGTGTCGTCTGTGACGCATCTGACTTTGCCATCGGCAGTGCTCTGTTACAAACAGATAATGATGGACGGGAACGCGTCATTGCGTTTGAGTCCAGGCAGTTGAAAGCAGCTGAAAAGAACTATCCAGTTCATGACAAAGAGCTACTTGCAATGAAGTATGCTTTAGTTAAGTTCAGAGTTCATCTGCTTGGCTCTAAGCCTTTTGTGATCTTTACAGATCATGCGTCATTACGCACTGCGACCCAGTCGCCACATCTCTCTCATCGAATGGCCCGTTGGCTCTCATTCTTTGCGTAATAAAACTTCGAGGTGAAGTATAAGCCGGGCAAGCAGAATGGTCTGGCTGATGCGTTGTCACGCAGGCCTGACTATGAGCTTGCTCATGTTACGACTCTGTCATCATCGGTCACAGACCTCATTCGTTCGGCATATGCCAAAGATGAACATTGTGTAGATTTGCTACGTGCTCTGGGGAGCGAGGAATTTAACGACTCAGACATTAAATTGTCGGCACGATTGCGTGCGAGGCTACATCGATATTCCATCGATCAAGGCCTGTTGTGCTATAGCACAGATATGGAGGATACTCCCCGTATCGTTGTCCCTCATGATGAGGAATTGAAGTATCGCATCCTCTATGAGGCGCACGATACTGCGGTGAGCGGTCATCTCGGTCGAGAAAAGACATATAGCGCCGTGAGCCAATATTATTGGTGGCCCAAACTTTACAAATGGGTAAGCACATATGTGCGTACGTGCGAAACGTGTCAACAGGTGAAACCCTCAGCTCATGCGGCTGCGCCGCTCGCTAGTCTCCCTATACCCTCTGGGTGCTGGGAGTCCATCAGCATGGATTTCATGTTCGGTCTGCCGAAAGATGGGCAAGGCAATACGGGTATTGTGGTCTTTGTTGACCTTTTGAGCAAGATGGCTCACTTGGCGGCTGTGCCAGATACCATTGATGGTGAAGGTACAGCTACGCTGTTTATCGATCGAGTGTTTCGACAACACGGCTTGCCTGTGGCAATTGTCTCTGACCGAGATCCTCGCTTCACTGGGAAGTTTTGGAATTCCATCTTCAAGGTGCTCGGCACACGTTTGGACATGTCCACAGCGGATCATCCGCAGACAGATGGTCAAACCGAGCGAGTCAACCGCGTTATCGATGACATCTTGCGCAGTGTTTGCGCTAATACACCAAAACGTTGGAGTTCGATGCTCCCTGTTGTTGAGTTTGCGTTGAACAACGCTGTTCATGCCTCTACAGGCTTTACTCCGTTCTACGTGAACGGTCTCACACACCCTCGCGTTCCGTAAACGCTACCACTGCGTGGTTCAGGGCTTGGTGGGGGAGAGATGGCCGATCGGCTTGCAGATATCAGCCCTGCTACTGTTCATAAACAGGTAAGCGAGTTTCTCGCAACGCGCTTGAATGTGTTACGACACGTGCGTGATGCACTGGCTGATAGCCAAGATAGACAAAAGGAGCAAGCTGATGTTAAAGGCAGAGGATGTATTGAACGTTATAAGGTCGGAGACCAAGTTCTACTCAATGCTAAAAACCTACCTACAAATGTAGTCTCTGCTGTCTTCAAGACAAAGTTGCGTCCGCGCTTCATTGGGCCGTTCACGGTCATCGCTAAGAAAGGATTGGCATACACGCTCAACCTTCCGCGCAAACTGCGCACGCACCCAGTGTTCTACGTTGGCTTGCTTAATCCGTATCGGGACCCGTCCCATGTAAACTCGGAGGCGCTTGCGCCTGGAAATATGGCCTTGACGTCGACTGTTGCATCCGAATCAGGAGGTCAAGCTGACCATCCACACGGGCTAAGGCCAACTCCAACGCCTGAACACGGGCTTGCATCGCGCCGAGTTCATTCTGGGTCTTACCCAATGTCTCTCGGAGACCACTCAGCTCACGGAGCACCTTCTCATGCTCCTCCTTCGGTACTTCGACCGCCACCGACGCTGCTCGATGAGCAAGGGAACCACCAGTTCCATGTGGAGAAAATCCTTCAGCGACGTCGTCGTCGTGGCCAATACCAGTATCTGGTGAAGTGGCGAGGGTACCCGGAGTCGGAGAACTCGTGGGAGTATGAGATACCCCTTCGGCAGTATTGCCCTTACGCCGTGGATGTTTTTGAACATCGTGGCCAGGGTCGCCTTGCGAGCGAGAACGCTTCTCACCAATAGTGGTGGGAGGTGGCGTGTTGCTCCGCACCTTAGGGTCGTGACCCGTGGCTACCATTGTAGCTGGAGCATAACGCGTACGTGTACGCAACTGGCCTCTGGCCTTGAGCTTGGCATACTCGAACCGCAGCTTCCGTTCCAGACGAACTTCAGCCACATCGACGCTGGCCCGCAGCGTTGGCACACTGCTAAGATGCCGCTTGCGTTACACCCAACGGATGAACTCATTGTCCTCCTCCTCGGGCAGTTCTCCAGCGAACAACAAGATGGGCACGCCCTTTATCGGTCGAACCGAAACACCACGAGAAAGACTGTCAAGGTGTGCAAGGTACTGACCTTGCGTGGTATAGGCTGGTTCGAGATACCTCTCATTTAGAGCCTGGCAAAAGGCGATATCTTCTGGCGACGTAGACTCGGGGCCAATGGCCCATGTTGCAAGGCTACGGCCTTCCGTTTGACGGAGGCGTTGCTCCACGTCTGGTGTTGAGAACACGTAACCACTCCGGTTTTGAATTACCGCCTGGGTATGAGTGCGACGTAGAGCACGCTCCTCACGCTGACGGATCAGCTGCTATTGCTCGTCGAGCGGGTTCGTGATGATGTTCTCATCTGCATCTGTTGTATGATGCTGCGCCACTGGCGCGGTGATATCACCACGTTCAACGAACGGATTCGATGCTGTAAGAGGACGAGCCTCAGGTACAGCGGAGTGGGATGATATCCCGTCATCTCCATGGACACTGGTATCACTACCATAGTCCACATCCTCATCGAAGTCGAGGTAAGAGGAAAGAGTCCGAGACTCATTGGGTGGCAAAGTTATGGTGCTTCGTGTTTAGCAACCGCGAGGTTAAGCACACACACACACCGACCTCTTCGAGGAAAGAAGCCGATTGACGTTTGGTGGTAACGTCAGTCTGGTGGGGGAGGGTGTAACGGGGTTACACGTCGGCTGGTAGTCGACGATAGGTGTGGTGCACACAAGAGAGGGGGGTTACCCTATAAAGTAATTTTAGAACACAGTGAGTGTATCAATTGTTGAAGACTGATGTCTGTCATCAATTGATTGCAAGATCTTTTAAGAGGTTATTTAGGGCAGGTTAAATACGTTGTTCTAAGGTGTTCTTTTAGGTTAATCAAAGAAATAAAAATTCAGTTCACCTTTTGATCAGCAAGAGACACGTGCCTTACGAGGCGTCTTTGATCGATAGGAGCTAGCAATACCTGTGAAGGTAGCAACTCCTGAGCACTCTGTGCTGTGATTCTTTTGAATCGTTTGGTCCCTTAGGAACGTAAACCGTAAGCTCTCTGAGCTTGTTGACTCTCTGAGTCGGGTTCGTAGAACCAAAGTTGCTCGTAAGAGCGTTAAGTCTTCCTCTGACTTAAGGAGCTGTGTAGCTCCGCTACACTTCAACGGTTCATACCGCAAAATAGACTCGACATTTCGCGGGCTTCTGCCACGCATTGTTGTACAACTTTCCTGAGATCCTCATCCTATCGCTTACACCGGGGACACTTACACCGTACCTGTAGAGGCTACCCCAACATATTACATGGGTTCTGGACGGAGGTGGCAGGCAATTTGCGGTCTACAACAAGAGCTTATCGCAATCTATTACTCCGGTAAACACCATGGCGGCCTGTGATCAGGTTGCTTCTCGCGCACATGTCACGCCTGTACGCTTTGCTGCACACCCAACGATGACTCGAATCACCCAGATATGAACAGACACGTGTCGCTGGCCACCCCGTGCTCAGGCTCCAAAGAAAATTGGATCATGGTTGCGCTACACAGCAGGAATTATCAAGCAAGACCAACGTTCACAAAGCCGGGAACACGCACTTGTAGCACCCGATCTCGAAATGGTGCCTTGGCGCGATCTACGCCGCATCCGTGCCACATCTCCGTATGTATCGCAGACGCTGTACCGACTCATGTGTAATCGTTTTCCACTCTGGAGCCGGTCTACGAACAACCTGTCGTGTCCATCCCCCACCTGCTCTTCAAAGGCATGTTTTCCATGTTTTCTGGGAGTGCCCCGTCGCCAAGCGACACTGGCGGTGCATTTGCGCGGTCTGGGGTAGACTTGGTCGTGTCCGAGAGACTGGGTTACCGTTCGATTTTTTTTCACCAGAACTTTTAAATACTCCGGAACATGCGTGGGATATCGCTCAAGCTTTACTAGAAATGCGCGACAGGACACCGGAAGCTCGTGAAGTCTGCCATGATGCTTCAACCGAACTCTGGCGCTTCGTAATTTCGATTACATTTTCACACAATATGGTTGGAACGGCTCGATTGGATCGGGGATCCTACAATGTCAGAGGAGAGCCATCATGCGGCAGCCCAATCCAGGTTGCGTCGAGCTCTTTTATGTTTCCGCAATTCCACCTACCAATATGGGGGTGGTAAATGGGAATACGTGCTGGCGCGAGTGCGCTCAGCATTGGCTGATAAGCTTTTGCAACACGTTGAGCCTCCATTCCTGCTGCCGCCTGCCCTACAAACCTCTGCAACGGACCTGTTTTTGCTATTCTTCGATGGTTGCTCACGGGGAACCCTGGCCCAGGAGGCTCAGGCTCCGTTATTGTACGTGTTCAACCACAGAGTCATGCCGCTACATTCGTCTGGATGGCTAGTGTCTCTCTTGAAGCGAAGACGACGACAAGCATTCTGCCGCATATACCGGTCTTATTCATGGACTACGGCAGGCAAAACACAGCGAGTTTCTACCGTTGCATGTCATCGGGAACAGTGTACTGGTGATCAACTAACTTCGGGGTTGTCGCTCCCCTCTCAAGCCGATCCTCGCCGCATTGTACCGAAAAGCGCGTGCTCTTGCTGACAATGTCTTAGTCGCCATCTGGGCTCCCCATATCCGGGAATATAATGGGATGGCTGACCTTGCAGCGAGCATTGCGCTGCATACCAAGGCAACTCTTCATGTTCACACGCACCCCTACAGAACCACCGTTTCGGACATCACCCGTCAAATCCAGCCCGAAGTCAACCACCGGCTCGAGACATCGCCCGAACTCGACAGTGGATCGACGCCCCGAAACAAGCAGACTGTCCGCGAGAGGGTATTCCCAGCACAGCAAATGATGGCCAGGAAAACTGCTCTTCGCGCGGTGGCGCCCTCATTCACCATAGATAGCAACCCCGGATAGTTAACTCTCTCTGGCACGGGTATTGTTAGTCGATAACGTTCATCAATATACCTCACCTTCAACAACAACATACATCGAAAGGCCCAGAAACACCTTCGTACCCTCAGCTGCTGGCCGTGTCATGTGTCAAACGATCCTCTGACGCTCGCACGGGGCTACTGAAGTAGCTGTCCAACACTCTCTCTGGCGTTGGCATCATCAGAAAAAACGGTGAACTTCCTTTGCATCGCTTCGGACCGCAAGTGACAAACCACCATCGCCACCGCCACGAGCATAGCAAGTAGAAACGGAAGGGGTCGCCTGTGTTGAGCTTTGATGCAGATCGCCAACCATTCCACTGAGCTTCAAGCCTGCAAGAGCCGAGATCGTGTCTGGTTGCAAGTAATGTCGGTTGGCTCAGCCAAGTCCTTCCAACCTGATCGACGGTCTTTATTGGAGCACGGTAGAGTCCCTCACGATTTGTCAGCTCGTCTTTACTCGACAGCGTGAGATATCGGCTGTCCATAGCTCCCATCTGTGGCAATCAGCATAAACATGAGTGACCTGGCCGATGTGCATGGTCTGTCTGATTGTAACGAAGCACTATCTCTGGAAAGTAGCGACTGGCATCACGGAACTGAAGCGTTTGTTTACGTTTCGCGCGTACCTATCCTTCATCTTGAACGACAGACCTGTTCTTCAGTCTTACGAGATGCAGCTCGTGAGCCAAAAACGAAAGTACGACTCGAACGCATGAGCACCTGACAATAAGCACTCAGGTCTCGACTGTGTTTGACATGGTGATGATGATGGGGATGGCGTGGACATGACTAGAATACGTACGAATGAAGCGCGTGCTACTGCAACCGTAAGCGCGTAAAGGATTGAGACGAACACGGCATATCGAACATCAACTTGTCTGTGTAAAATCTATCGTGCACAACTTGCACCTGGTGCTCATTCCTTCATTTCCACGTCCTGCTGTCCGACTGACTTTGCATCACCACTGTCGTCCTCGTCGCTGTCGCTTTCCTCGTCGCTGTCACTTTCCTCGTCGCTGTCACTTTCCTCGTCGCTGTCACTTTCCTCGTCGAGCTCCAGCGGTCGGTCTGCAATCAGAATCTTCAGTTTGTCAATGCTTTCGACCACACTCTCGAGCTGATCGTCCAGGTAGAAGTCGTGTCGCAGCTCTTTCTTCATTTTTGTCAGCATCCGGCGGCACTTTTCAAAGAACTCGAGAGCGTTTGGCAAGTCGTCCATCGCACGATAGCACGTCGCCACGAGGAACCAGAGCTCGGCGTTCTCGTCGTCTTCCTGCATCACTCCTTCCAGCACGTCGCACGCCTGTTTATACCGCTCGACCTCAATCAGCATCTTACCCGTGGCCGTGCGGAACTCGAGCGACGGCAAACTCTCCTCGGTACAGTGCTCAGTCAGACGCCGATAGGTCTCCTCCAGTAGCTCCTCCGCAGCCTCTTTGTTCTGCTGCACCAGTCGCAAGTTGGCCAGTGCCTGCGTCGGCTCTGGCAGCCCCACGTCAAACGTCATGTCTTGCTGGAAGTACGACTCACAGCGACGTTCAGCCTCCTCGTGGTCACACAAGTCCGTCATGTAGAGCTCACCCAGCGAGCAAAAGGCATCGCAGATCTGTTTCTTGACAATCAGCGCCTCGGGCGCGCTCGAGTCCACCTGTTGCTGCAGTTCTTGCTGCAAGCACGTGATTCCTTGCAGCATATACTGCTCAGCCTCCTCGCCCGTGACGAGCTGCGACAGGTAGAAGTGCTTGGCGGGATTCGCTGCTGGAGCAAGCGCTGCACTCTGTCGAAAAGCCCAGAGCGCTCGCTCTGCATTGTCCAATTCTGTGACCACACTTAACATCGATGCTCGCTTTCTGAGGTTATGGGCGCTCTGTGGCAAAGGCAATGGCGTATAAATAAATTTTCGGATCGATGCAGCGAACTGCCAGGATTGGTGTTTTAACTAAGTTTTACAGCACTTTTGCACCCCTCTCGATACCATTAGAAATGTGTAAGTCATCTTTCGCGTGTGCACATTCGATCATATGTTGTACCTCTGTAGTGCATAATCTTTTTTTGTAATCTTTTTGCTTCGTACTGCTAACCCTCTTTTCCCTCGTGTTATCGACTTGTATGATGATCGATGTTCAAAATGCAGACAAGGTTTGATGACTGTCAGACGCTGGCTACTACTTTCAAGCGCCTTCATCAATATTTACATCTCCCATTACAGTGCAAAGAATTTCAACTGGTACAGCCACGCAGTACGACACAATCACGACCCCGCAAAACGCAACTCTACGGCTACGTACTTATACTTGGTATATCTGGCCGAGCTAAACAAGACTTTTGCTGTGGCCATAGAAGGTGTGATCTGCAGCACAGTTTCCTCTGTCGCAACGACGTTCTTTTGCAAATATAAGGTGATCTTTTGCACAATAGGAGATGTTCTTTTGCACAATAGATGTTCTCTTGCAATATACGAGATGCTAGTGCTGTTATTGCCGCGGTACACGAACGCAAAAATGATAAGTTTACACAAGATCAAGCAGAACGACAACTTGTTGGTATTTAACGCAGTCAACGCTATATGCTACGTCCACCTCCGGCTAGTGCACTTGTGTGAGGTCCGCAGAGTTGCTCGCGCCATTCTTCGCCCACCAATTGCGAGTACCTTGATCTTGCTATCCTCGCATCAGTGTCCTCTTTTCGCGCAATAGTCATTGAGGCAAGCCAACCATTCGATGGATTTATCCTTTCCGAGACAACCGCACTGAATATCATCAACTCTACACTGTTCAATACAGGCGTCGCGAGGCTGGTCTCCACGCTGGCTGAGAGCTGAGCTAGCCATGACAGTAGCGATAACGGTCAAAAGCGCAATCTTGGTGTTCATCTTGGGCGAAGACGGAGGTAATCTGCAATGAGCTGGACTTGGCGAGATGAAGAATGACTGAATTGAGTGAGCACCTACAAGTCAAGGATGCTGCACAAGCATTCGAGACAAACGGATGACATGCATACCGGCTATACAGTAAAGACGATAAACCCACCGCATCAACATAAATCCACTGTTCAGTTGTATATGGTTACTACGAGCGTAACAGCACGATCTAGCTCTCGTCTTTTGAACATTTATAAATGAAAGAGCCGCATCCGCAGCGATGGTCCAGCGCAGCGACAGGATAGGGCATACGGCCTGTCCGATACCGGGAAGCCTGGACCATCGCACGAATCCAAACGTTGCACCTTCAACAAGGTTTAGGATCTGTGTGCCGCAATCAGCTGGCTATGCTAGCTTGAAGTATATCAAGCTGGTGTGTGCTGCCTTTACATTGCATACACAGTGATTATAAGTCGTGATCTTCTGTGCTCATCGTTAGTTACTCGGACTCAACACAACAACACATATGCGTCTGTCGTTGCCCAATTTGTACAGATCTTCGTGGTCACAAGCTAGAATCATCTGACGCAACTGGACTGAGCAGTTGTGCTACAACTGAACAATAATCGGAAAAGCAACACGGATTGCTTCGTAGCTAGATGAAAACATAAGTCAATACTACCGCGCCGAGAACCTGCAACGCCGATGATTCAGCCCCTAGCACGTAAGTTTTATGCGAATGACGATCGCCACACCGTTCGAGTCGGTGTGACAGTGCGCCGCCTTTCTAGTCGTTAAATCAATATACGAGGCGGTGGACAACGGCTGGAGACAAAAACCAGCTGTAGTGCATCGCCTCTACGCTCAGAATCCAGAGTCCTCCTTGTGACACCCAGCCCAGATGATTGTTTCTGGAGAAATGCTTGACCGGAACCTTGGAAAGGATGAGTCCATGTCAAACACATGGAGTACCTCTTCACGACCGACAAGCTGTGTGCGACGTAGAACCACAAAGTAGGCATCAACCGCTCACTCGCTTCTTCCTCGAGACTGAATGGAGCGAGGTATGTCAGCACCACCGCTACAAGTACGGCCAACCAATTTTACCGATAGGATGAATAAAAATTGGTTGGCTCACGATGACGTCCGCTCGATAAAGTCGAGAAGAATCGGTGGACACATCTTCCTTCGGCACCATACGTCGTTGTACCAGGGTTTTCTTTGTGCTCGATCAGCGCACGAAGTTGTGGCTGGGATAGTGCCGCACTCACCACACAAGTGCAAGCCACTTGTCCGTACACAAGAAATCTCGACCCTTCTGCGACAGCTGATCACGTTGTAGCTGCAATTTTTGAGACTTTACGTGACGACTCAAGCCAGTGTCTGTACTCGCCTCTTGTCCAAGCACTCCCTACGCGACAATTTTCCTCCCGCGAGCAGAAGCAGGCGGGGATCTGTTCCGTACACATCGTTCCCGCGACATCTCCAGAAAGTGCACTTTCGGCTGATGGTGTCAGCGCTTTGGCGGATGCGCACAGAAGGCCTAATGTGTCGTGCATGCGGCTATCTAAAGGACCGAAGCTTGTGTGGTGGTGTTCCCTTGAAACGCATGGTCGATGTGGCAACGCGCTACTGAAGTGGTCTGACCGCGCTCGTGGCCGCCGTCTCGGTGGGGTATCCACGATGGTGCTGGGCTAGATCGATCTGCTTCGTGAAGTACATCGCACCTTGCAGTAGGTCCCGTACACTCAATGGGTGTCCTGACACTAGTGTGGGCTATACTGCCGTTGGGCTTAGTGCACATGCAATCGTCGCACTATGGCGAAGAGGGAGAATCGAAACAAGCGCTCACGGCCCCTACGGTGCCATGCTGTGTACATGCATCGTGTCGTCGGTGTGCGATCATTGACGGCTTAGTTGTATGCTCGGACTCGTCCCCATACAGCTCCTACGGGTCAATCGGCTCTCATGCCCTGGCTTAGGAATATGCAGAGATCGTGCCTGCAGTTAACATCATGGAAATACACGATCGGAATCACCACCTACGTCGTGGCTGCATCACAGCGCGGCTGTCACCCTAGTGTCCGATGTAGCCTAGTGTACCTGTCTGAGTGTCGCACTCTGCATATCGCTCACGTGGCGGGTAGTATTTCCTGTGCTTCTATAGCAACGCGCAACCAACGTCAACGTAGCAACATGTGATCGTTTTTGCGTTTCTCTCGTCAATGTAACGCTCGCGTCTTGTGCTCAGTCTCTGGCTTTCTGTTACCAAGTTACTGGATCCGGATATCGTGCGGCAGTATATGACCGACCACGAGAGCCTGACCTCTCCGTCAATCATTTCGTCGACGCCATTGTAGCACATGCCATGGCTCGCTAGTCCACTTTCCGGTCCTGCCATGCGATGGCAGCTTCACTGGAAGCCGTTTGGCCCACATACGGTCGATCCGAAAAACCTTTTTTTTGTTTTGGACATCGATCATCACTTTGACAGCCTAATGGTTTGCCAAGATCAGGCCTGACACAGCTGAAGAAGTGCGACAGCACTGTACTCAGGCCCGCACCTACTTCCATATTTTTTGTGGAAGTCGGTACATTTGTATACGCATCCGATAAGACAAGACGCGTCGCTAGGTATTTTTATTATGTTGAGCGCGCCAGGGTTACACATTGGCGGTAGGCTCCACATTAGACGGAGTCTACTCCAGCGCCGCCACCGCAACTGATGAATGTCCACGACTTGTAAACC
Source organism: Hyaloperonospora brassicae (assembly GCA_947650285.1). Classification (NCBI taxonomy): domain Eukaryota; phylum Oomycota; class Peronosporomycetes; order Peronosporales; family Peronosporaceae; genus Hyaloperonospora; species Hyaloperonospora brassicae. Next base: position 16,380 of record CANTFL010000502.1, on the reverse strand, counting down.
ATCGCTCTGCGCGCCTTTCGCATGAAAGGCGCCATAGCGGAACCGGGTCGGTTCGCGGCCAGCCGAGCGTCATGCTACAACTCTAGACAGCAATGACATTTAGTCGAGGGTTGTAGCAATCAACACGGAGGATCAGAAAACATCGACTGACTGCTTGGGTGCTCTGCAACTACCAGGACGTCTGAGACATCGCATTATGTGCACATTCGCTGGTCTGTGGATTACCCTGAAGCGTGACAGACTCCGTGGTGAATTTTCACGTCCTTCCGGCTGGCTTTAGCGCGACAACCTTGTTGCTAGTTTGAAGAATCGGCAGTTTACTGCGTAGTATATAGGTGCAGATTCGACACGCAGCGCGACGAAGCGCTTGACCGACTACATCAGCACAACGGACGACGACACGGGCTCACGGAATATGAGGTGTCAGTGATCGGTTGTGTAGACATGGGACAACGAACCTTTTCGGCTCGCGAGAACTTGGCCAAGACGGCCGAGTGAAGACTGGTTCAGAGTTGCGCATATAAAATTATTTAAGTGGGTTGTAATCGGACCAATCCGCTAGCGTGCGTTCGAGCCAGCTCTCATCGACAGCAACCCTCTAGAGCCAGAAGAGCCGTACGCAAGCGTAGATCGAGCGAGAGGATGGGGCCTGTGCACGTTGCATGGCACACAGCGAGTATGCATATTCGCGTGGAGACATTCCAAATTTTCACGATCCCGCTCAAGCCAGGCTATTCTCCCTTTTCAGGGGCGGCCACTCCGTAGGGAATCCTTCCTTAGGGGAGCCGAAAGGGTCCGAGGTCTGCCTCGAGCAAGCTGCACTCGCAGACTCCGGTGTAGGCGCAATGAACCGAAGGGTCGCGCACGCGACCTAACAGGGGGGTGTTACGGAATGGAGGCGTACCTCGCGCGCCACGTGTCGCCGCTGCGGCGGGCGCACAATTCAAGTCCGGGGGAGCTCGCGCTAGAGCGCATCCATCCGGGGCCACCGCCCCGGATGGATGCGCTCCTAGGGGAGATAATACGGCGGGTTGGCGTTCCCCACGCCTTGCAGTCACTTCGGTGATAGCACTACACGTCGAGGTGCCGCGCTCGCGGCCATCAGGGTTTCCCCCCGATCTGTGCCTTCGCTTCGACAATTGCACATAATTTGAACATCCGGCCGCCCGAGCGGCCGGGACGGATCAAGAACGATACACGTGTGTCCCTTGGCTACAGCAGCCTCATCAGTCACACCGAGAGCGTCACTGTACGTGACACGCCCCGTACATCCACCAGACTCGTATGGGCACCGGCGTTGCCATCCGGGCTTAAGAACTTTACAGACGTCTTGCAACCTTAAACCTTTACATAGACTGGTCTGCCTCTCTCACCTATGCGTAGACACCACAGTTGCATCACATAAATAAGCTCCAGGTTCAATATCTGTACCGAATCGGCTATGCAAACTCGAATTCGAGTGAGACGGCTAATGTTTGCTTTACAACTTGTTATCACTATGCATTCAGTGTAGTCTTTTTGTGCACCCGACTCGCGACAAGCACGCAACACAACGACAACACCACTCCCCGACAAGCATTTCCTCGATGGATGGGCCTTCGTTGGCATGCGCTAGCATCTTCCGACGCAAATGGACTTACTGGGTATGCTACTACTGAGCATCAATCGGTATAGCCGACCCAATGACTTCGTGGTAACACAAAATACGCGAACTGGTTGTCACCAGTGCGTCAACTGACTGCGTAGGTCGGTGGTCTAGATGCGGAGACTTAAATTCACTGTCGCGCACGTTTACCGAAAATCGAGGAACGCCGACCCATTCGATTCTGCATCTCGATGTGTCGCCTTTCGCGGTTCTCGATCGCATACGAGGTGTAAGTGGGCAACGATCTATCCCGATCGGATCGGGTTCAACCCACCGCCTATATGCTGAATGGATAGACCACTCCATATGACATCGACACGAGGTAGGCTGATTGTGAAAAAAACAGGGTTTGACCGCAATCTTTGCACGGGTGCGTGAGCATCTACCCAGCTGCTTCACAGCAACACGTAGAACGAACGACAGATGCACACCTACATTAGAAGTGAAATGCATACTCGCTCTGTGGTCAAACCTACGAGGTTCCGAGGTGTCAGCACCACTACGCCAAACGCCTACTAACACCTACCAACGCCGTCTATATACATGTCAAACTGACTTCGGCACGGTTACGTCTGCTGTACGGACTCGATCGGAATCAAGGCAAACAGTACCTTTCGGGGTGTACCATGTTGGGTCGGGACTTTCTCTGTGCTGGATCAACGCACGAGGAGGTACTGGGACAAGGCTGCACATCAGAACGATGCGCAAGCTCCTCGTCTATACGCTAAAGCGACATACCCTTCCAGCTACAACTGGTCACATGGAGGCTGCATCACAGCGCAGAGGTCATGCCATCAACGATCGCAGGTCCCAGGTGTCCGTTGTAGCATCAAAGTAGCTGGTCGAGTGTCGCACTCTGCTTGTCGCTCACCGGCAGCTCCGATTTGCTGTGTACCGATGGCAGCACACGACCGGCAACGGTATCGCAACATGTTGGCCATTCGCCCTCTCGTCGATGTCACTGCCGCGTCTTGCACTCAGTAATCTGTGGCTGACTGCTTCCGGCTCTACTTCATTCGGACAAGAACTGTGGCTTTCACATGGTGGATCTCTAGAGCCTGGACCCAACGACAATCAGCTGGTCTACTCCAAGCAGAATATATGGTTGGACTCGGGTAGCCACTTCCTCGGCACTTTCATGCGGCGACAGCAGAAAAGGAAGTATTTTGGCTCACGTGCTCTTGGGCAAACAACCTCTGGATTCTGGATCACGAGTGCAACACTTTGACCGCGCAGGAGTCTGCCAAGATCTGGCATACCACTATTGGATAACTGTGCAGCCGCCCATCACAAAGGCAAGATGCGCGACTAGGGACGAGCAATTTGATCACTGCGCCGGGGTCGGACATTGGCGGTCCAGCTGTTGACAGTCTGCTCCAGTGCCACCTTTTGCAACTGAAAGTACTGCCCACTCCTCAAAAATATTGCTGCGTGTGGTATTTCGATGAGTTAGGTGGGCGGAGTCGGGTTGCGGTACGCCGCGCTGTCTTGTCTGAGCAAGAAAGCAATATTGTTACAAAGAATGGGTGCGACGCACGTGGGGAGGATCGCTGACAGCCGCCGACTGCATGGCGCTTCGCTAGGACCACTACACCCGAGGCCTCGCGTTCGATGCGCACCCGCTGGTCCACCCACTGATCCATGGGTTTCATGGAGCGTGCCTAACGCCTCGGGCAAATCACCATGTCGTTCTGGATACAGGCGACAACCTTATCGCGGGGTGAAAGGATCGAGCAGTGCGCTGCTTTATGTCTTGAAGAAGCTCTGGCAGGCAGCGTGAGAGAGTGCTTAGCAGGCTACAGCATGACAAGAGACACCGACAACCATACGCCTCCGAATCACAAGCGCAGGGAGTAACAGCTGTGGCCATCTCGCGTGTTGCGGTGAGGCAACTAGACATTTGTTTTACGGGACAGGAAACTGACCCACGTCATCCCTTGCTACGGTGCTGACTTAAGGCGAAGCAGGGTGTGGTACGCATTTTTCCAGCTTGCTCTTGCGCACGATCTACTGGTGTAAGCAGATATGCCATGGCAAGGGCAGCCGCTGAGAGGTGCGACGATTGAATTGCTCGCTCGTACTGGTGCACGCAGATAGACTTAGGAGCTATCCGCAGTAGTCAAGGACTGTCTTTAAAGCGATTCTGTTCACGGGGTGAGCGCAGACACTCCGTCTGGAAGCAGCTTTGGTCATGTACTGAGCAGCGTGTGAACGCCTGGCTTGTGATCTAGCGAAATTGGGTCGCGTTTCTACGTGTGGCCATCACCTTCGAAGGCAGAGTCAACGAAGTCTGGGAAACAGTCGTGAACTCTCCAAGTGACAGCAAAGTGGGTATGTTGTAGAATGGCACACCGAGAGAAGGACTACGTCTATTGATGTGTCAAACCACAGTTAATCAGATAACCTGAGGGCCTAAGGAGCCTTCACCCACGGTACCTATACCCGTACAAAGCGCCGATTCGCACAAGGACCCGGAGTTGATAATCTTGCCCAGGCCATGCCAAACGCCGTGCAAACACTTGAATGTTCAATCGATCTGTCTACACATCTACATACTTGCGTCTGACTCAGCCTCTTTCGCTGGTCAAAATAAGATCAGTAGACGAGCGAATACGCAGAGTAAGTAGCAAGCCGACCTTTATATTTAGCGTTCCGTTTACCACATCGACGCAAATGCCGCACCCATCAAGAGCGACACTTCCTGTACTGCTTCGTCGACGGCTACTTGTCGTTTTCTATCGTTTCTTTTCTACGTTCTATGGCTTCATTTGAATGTATCCATATTTCCTGCGCCAAGTCCTCAACACCACGATATCGCCATAGCTAGTCCAAGGAATTTTCTTTGATGAGCAAAACGCTCGCAAAGCCTCCTGTAGGTCGCCGGGAAACTACTGCGCACACACGCTTATCGTTTGGCGTGCTACTTGCGCTTTTTCGTCTTTCTTACTAGAAGTTATCATTGCCGTTTTCGTGGCGGACAACGTCAAACGACGAAGATCGAAAAGGTGCCGACTTTACCGGTAGCCATCGAGAATCTGCCATGTGGATAGAATGTGTTTTGAGGTAGAAACACTTGAGGGTGATCGGTTTCTGGTTGAACGTCTCTGGTTTATCGGGTTGCATCCTCAGATGGAATCACCCACTCACTCTCGGCCGACCAGTCGATGGCTATGAACGATGCCTTCCATCGCATAAATGTTGTCGCGTCAGAGCTCCGTATATCGCACACAACTGCTGTCGACAACGAAGACTTCATCTCGAATCCGAGTCGTGGTCTGGTCTTGTACTGTCCTAGTTATATGCTGCTAGCCAGAGTTCTTGATCGATTGCAGCGTTCGAGATCAGTTACATTGGTGATACTTACTTTATGAGTCGCGAGCGAGGCAGCTGTCTTTCGTCCATACCGCCTTGTGCTGAAGGTGCCATAGCGTTCGGTACTGGTGACTAGAGTAACGCTGGTGGATACAAGAGTTCCGCATTCGATACGAGAGAACAATATGAAGAGGAGGCACTAATACGCTGCTTGCAACATCAACAAATCCAAATTCACTCGGCACGGCTTCCGTGACGGGGTGAGCCTTTACATGTCATTGGTACGAATTGCGCCAATGTAAATATTCTCTCAAGTGGTAATCTTTTTACAATATTACTCTTGCAAGTCAATATTGGAGGAATATTGTCTTTGGAAGAATATCCGGCACTTATCCCCTTTTGGCTGATATAGAGCATGATATCAACCTATCAACACAGAATCGATGCTGAAAGCGCGCAATGGGTGGCGTGTGAGATTCCACATTGAAAGTTTGTAGTGTAATACAGTGTAAGTACGATAAATGAAGGATTATTGAAGAGACGTAACTATAGTAAATATGTAGTTCCATTTTTCCTTCTGCTCAACTCTTGCTCAGACCCTTCACTTCCTCTGCATATACCGTGTACGCGACGTTTGAGAGCAAACATCCTTGTACTGTATGGGTACAAAGACTTAACATTTATCTGGTAAGAAGTGGGCCATAACAATAACCAGGAATCAGAGTCTCTCCTCGTAAGATTAGGTTGATCGTGAATCGCGAGGATCGCAAATCGTAGCTGATCTGTGACAACACTCACAGATCAGCTGCGATTTGAAGGTAGCTACAGTGCCGCGGGTTAATAACCTCTGTAGCATGGGTAGTTGTGGCGAAACAAGACGCTTGAGGATCAATAGTTTGGCCGACTTGCTATCAGTGCAGCACAAATCAGGCGCATTTCTTTTCCTCAAACATTTACCGTGAGTCTCGTCGATTCGTTTTCCTGGTTACCACCATTGCTTTGCAAAAATACCGAACGCTGCATTAATCGTCTCACCAGCTAGAGTTGGTCGTAGGAAACGAAGTCATTGAGCTCATGAGCATCGCGTCCCTTGAAAATGAGCGTTCTTACTAGGAGCACCACGGCATCTTTATAAAGGCATACCGATGCAACCGCTTAAAGTCCGTTTCAAAACAGCCTGATCGCTACCATGCATGTTTGCTACAACTTTGACGCAAACAGGTGCTCAGCTGAATGTATCTGCTTCCTTCCATTGCAATTTCCATGGCCTAGATGCGCTTGATCTCGACGAGTGTCCGATCTGGTACGAAATGAGCACACTTGTCGTCGACCGCGCTTTCGATCCTGTCGCTGGATAAAGGGAGGATAGTTATGTGCGCAAAGGTGCCACCAGACTCGCCCTTGCACAGCTGACCCGGGTTGATACAAATGGAGTCTTTCGCTCGCTGTAGTGATAACAAGTGATAATCATAAACGATTGGAATCATTTTCGAGTTCGCAAGCATCGCAGAATACGTACCCCACAAAAACGGTTGAGGATTGAAGGGAGCAATAGGATATCCGGCGTCTCTTCGAATTGAAATTGCTTCGTATAGCGCAGGTCGATAGGCGCTTCGCTGCTCGGAGGAGGAGGAAATATTGGGTAGTAGCTGTGGAAAACATGTCAACAACGACATAGCCATGCGTGTCATTACTGGTCAAAGCAGTAAATCTCGGTACTAGTCGCGCATTCGTAACAAACCTTCGCTGGTCGATAATCTGTTCACACAGCCGCAGCAACCGGTTTGGATCACGACTTTGGGCTCTGCACTCATACAGATCATCAAGTAAGGGCCACGAGCAAACCACTATATGCACGAGCTCACTCACCTATAAAGCTCGTTCGAGCTCAATTGCATGATTACGTCCAATGCTGATGCTCCGAATACAACCCCATTCACGGCAAATGTGCTAGGATTGGGCATAAAGTGGACGCGCTGCAATCACGAATTGCAAAACGTTTAGCTTACTAAAGCGGCCTTCAACACCAATCACACACCTTGGCGTACTCGGGCGCCTCGAATGCTTCGCACGCTTTCTTTTTGTCCAGCGGAGGTTGCGGGTATACAAACTGGTGGTTGGCGTCTCTCAATGACGGAACGAGCACGATTTGAATTCGCTCGTCCTGTGCCAGCACTTTGTTCAGCAGCGTCATTACTGTTACGAGCCACATCGTGTGCAAGATCGCGTGAAATTAGCCAACATGCGTGATCAACTTGCTCAAAGCATAGCACCGACCTTTAAACAAAAAGATCTCGTCAAAGCTAAGCATCATGCCGTCGTAATTGACCAATCCTTCTTTGAACATTGAGTGCGTTGAATCAATGAAAGGGCCAATCTGCACGAAAAAAATACAGTTAGCTGGTCACTTACGCTCAGTACTTGGACAAACGGTGCACTAGCACTTACAAGTGCAAGCACATCTGGCTTCTGATCGGTCGCAACTTGGAGAAGATCGTTCAATGGCAAGTAGTCCACATTGCTGGAAGTCGTGAACGGTCCACACGCAAGAAGCACACGAACTGGCTCACCGTGCTCAGTTTGGATCTCTTTCATACGCGCTGGAGAGGATGTAGAAGAGAGCGCTGGAATCGGCTGCAGCCGCAATGAAAAATGAATACAGCGAATCAGTGCCACATACACATCAGCAACAGCAACAGCAAAAACGCCACTTACATCAAGGAACTTCCGGACGACCATCGAGGACCGTGTATCTGGTAGGATGCCTTCCAGTGCAACAATCTGCAAACATCATGTCACTTTCTGTTCATACTTCGGAAAGCACTACTACAACGGACCTTGCCGGGAAACAGCTGAAAGTTGGAGACTTTGCTCAAGTCGAGGAGCACGCGCTGTCCACCGCAAGTCTTTCTAGATCCTTCAATCTGCACAACGCTCGGATTCAGCTTGCCTTCAGCTGCCTCACACACGATACGCCCCACTACCGTCACTTGCGCCGGCGAGGGATCTCCAACCGGCTTGAGCTCTTTTAGTTCAAAATGGTCTTTCACCAGCTCCTCATACTCGACGAGCTGTTCATCCAACGCAATTGCTCGTTGAAACTGCGGCGTGTACATGTACGTAGCATCAGAAGACTGATTACGCGACGGAAACGGAATTCCAACTTTGACGACACGTCCTGCACTAGCTTCATGTCTTTCCATCTGCTTTTTCAGGTGCGCGTTAAACTCCGACACGGTCGTGCCAGCGTCCAACCGTTTCTCGTAGGTGTTGGCTCCAGGTGGAGACTGCATCGTCGAGGGCGAAAAAATCGTGTTGGTGCGTTGTACCTTGTTGCTTCCCAAAGGGCTCGAAAACGAGCGCGATGGGCGCTTTCCGTTTGGTGACTTCATGGCGTAGAGCGACTCGAGTGTGTCCTGGCTCTCGGCCTCGCGCTTCATCACAGGCGTCTTCAAGTTACGACAATGTTGCGAGGAAGTCGTGCGCACGGTTTCTTTGGGTTTCACCTTCTGCTGATGAAGGAACGAGCGGAAAGCCACGAGGTCATCCGTCGTGGCTGCACCGACGAGCTGCTGGTTCATCGAGTAAGCGTCCCACAGCGCAGCCATATCTTCCGAGCTCAAGTCAAACTCCTTGCATATCGACACGCACGTGCTGGTGGCATCTTCGTTCAGGTCCAAGTCGCACGCTGCGAAAGCTGCACGAATGGCAGCGACGTCGACGCTCATGGCGCTCCCTCCAGTTGCGTTGTTTCGATCGATGGGCGAGGTGAACAAAACGGCGCCAAACGTTTTGATTGGCCGACACGAAAGTCAGATCGCATTGAGGCTATGCCGGTCGTTGTTGCCCGACCTGTGGCCAAAGTGACAGAGAGTCGACGCCAAGTGAGTCGTGACGATGAAGCAAAAGCTGCGACTTGTGACGTGGAATGTCAATGGACTGCGCGCAGTTTTGCTGCGTTTGGGACAGCGTCTGCCGCAGCTTCTCGAGAGTTTCGAGGCGGATATTGTGTGTCTCCAAGAGACGAAACTAACGCGCTCGGAGCTCGACGAAGAGCTCGTGCGGCCTGTAGGTGAGGTGGCTCCTACATCGAAGAGCGAGAGCGAGAGAGAAAGGCGTGTTGAGGCTTAAGTGTCCGTGATATTGCAGGATTTGACGCCTTCTACTCCTTCTGCCGGTATCGCGGAGGGTACTCTGGTGTCGTGACCTTTGTCAAGCGTGACCTGCCCACTGTAGCAGCCGAAGAAGGGCTGACAGGTCTTTGGCGAACGAAAACCAGCGTGGGACACCTTGGGACTCTGCATAAGGAGGTATATACCGAGCTCATTGTTCAGCAAAGAGCGCTGTAGCTACGGTGTCGACGTGTAGTGTATGCAAACATATTGGCTACTGCAATTGACTCGCGTGTCGTTGTGGATTCGACTACTGGTCGGCCAGCTGTCGCCGAAACTCGTGCAGGAGTTGGAATCTGAGGGCCGCTGTCTGATCACCGATCATCAAGCTTTTGTGCTATTGAACACGTACTGTCCAGCACTGGCATCTACGGACCGGTTGGAGTACAAGCTTTACTTTCATGCATTGCTAGAAGATCGGGTCAAGGCTTTACAAAAGGCAAACAAGTGCGTTGTTGTCGTGGTCAGTTGCTGCACATGTCGAACGCTTGCAACTGTGAGGTCGTGGCTCAAGTTTTGTTTTGGCTGCAGGGTGATATCAACATTGCGCACCGCCAGATTGATCACTGTGACCCAAACACGCATCGGTCGAAGGGCGCATCTTTCGCGGATCATCCGTGCAGAAGGTGGATGGACTCTTTTCTTGGACAAACACAGGAGTCGGATCAGTCAGCCTCGTCGGTTGCTGGTTGTAACAAAACGAACCAGGCGTCTACTCTTACAATGGTCGATGTTTTTCGGCATCTACACCCTTATCGAGCCAAGGCTTTTACGGTGCGCACGTGTTGTGTGTATTCCTTTTTAGCATCTGAATTGTTTATATGGTGGTTTGTAACAAATACTGATCGTAACACATCTGCCGTAGTGCTGGAACACCGTGACGGGAGCACGTCGAACAAATTACGGGACCCGGATTGACTATATCTTCGTAGATCCTGTTTTCCTTACTTGCGTAACTTCGTGCAGGTAAGCCAGATTTTCACGTAACGATGAGGGTACTGGCTGATGTACCTATGTTCCTTGCATGTCCAGTCTCGACCCGGAGCGTCTGGGATCGGACCATTGCCCAGTGGTCATGTCTTGCGTTGTGCAATTCAACACTGATCAGTTCGACAATGATCGCGTAGTTGTTGCAGCACTTTGCGCCAAAAACTTTGTCGAGTTCTCAGGCACGCAGCAGAGTATCCAGGCGTTTGTTGTACGAAGTCCACCTGTACCAGACAACCAACATGGTGGAAATGACTCGAACGCATTCGTACGAGCCTCTGGTTTCGGGAAGCAATCTAAAAAGCAGACAAATTGTGGCCAGCGGTCGATTACCGCCTACTTTAATCATGCCGTGGCGGAGCAAACGATGACTTCGCATCATGAGTGTTACGGTAGTGAAGAGGGGCGATCTGTAGACCAAATGCTTGCTGTACAATCAGCAAAGCGCAAACGGGTCGAAGAAGGGAGGCTGGAATGGCGGCATGTTCTAAGTGGACGACCGTCACCGACACCGATGTGTCACTGCGGTCAGCCCACTGTGCTGCGGTCAGTCGTGAAGGCAAACGAAAATTGGGGCCGCAAATTTTACGTCTGCACTAAACCAGCGGTAAGCTCATCGTCGATTCCGCCCACCCCTGTCACACTAATACAAACTGTCCGTAAACAGGGTGAGAAAAGCAATCCGGACGCGCGATGTGACTTCTTCAAGTGGGCTAACGATAAAGAGGCGAAGAAGTCAAAGACGCAGTAGCCCGGCTTTGGCGCAATACGACGGCTTGGCAAACGATGATCGCCTGCACTCGCTGTATATTTCGCTTTTGTACTTTGTGCTATATAAGCCAACACGTCTCACTCGTCACTTTTGTGGCAATACCTCTGTGGTACTTTTGACAGCGAGCACATCTAAATCGCAAACATAGCTGACTCGAACCAAGTGTGCGCGAGTGCCTCCGCAGCAGTGAGTCGCTTTGTCGGGTCACGCTCCAATAGGCGCTGAACCAAGTCCTTAGCATCCGCGCTTATAGTCTTCCACACACGATCCGAGAAATCAGCGTCTTCTTCGATGCACACATGAGGTGGGTAAAATGGCTGGTATCCAGTCAACATCTCAAAAATAATGATCCCTACCGACCACATATCCACCGGCTTGCCGTACGGCTGCTGCTGCAGCAACTCGGGAGCAATGTAGCCTGAAGTGCCCGTCACTTTGGTAAACGGAACCTTGTGGACGTCACCGGTAAGCTTGAAAAAGCGGACGTCCGGCACCTTCACCGACAGTCCGAAATCACACAACTCGACATTGTAGTCATTCACCTTGACATCGGCGTGAGGGTCTTGAGCTGATTTTACATGACTTGCGCGACGCATGACAGGTGAATTTTCACCATTGTCTTGATTTGCTGTCTTAGCATCGCTCAGCAAGATGTTGTCGGGCTTCAAGTCGCAGTGCAGCACACCCATATCATGCAAGAATACAACAGCACGTGCGATTTGCTGTGAAAGCTTGCCAGCAAGCGCCTCAGGAAGCATACGCTTTCTCTGCATCAAAGACTTGAGGTTGCCCTTTGTTGCTTTTGCCATGACCAGGTATAGAAAGTCAGGCGTCTCGTAGACTTCGTACAGCCGAACAATGTGCTTGTGGCGCAAACGCAAATGAATCTCGATTTCTCGACTCACTGCGTTCTTCGCCGCCTCATCGCGCAAAAAGCGCTTATGTATCTGCTTGATTGCAACTTTCTTTCCATTGACGCGACGAATAGCAGGTTTCACCACAGCGTACGACCCGTCACCCAGCTGATCTTCACCGACCAATTCGTACTGCTCCGTGACAGCCTTCTCGTGGATGAAATACGGCTTCGGTTGGTTAAACTCATCCTCGCTGTCGCTGTCATGGTCGTCATTGTTGAGAACGTGAGCTGTCGAGTCGCGTACTCCTGTGCGGTGGATCGCCATGATACGGAGCTCGTCGCCATCATTCAAACGCCTGGCTACGAACGGGTTCGCGGGAATTCGAGGCGCAGCCTGGGTGTACTCGTCCTTTACATCGTCGTCATCGCTGTCCTCACTGACAATGCGCTGAAGTTTCATCCCGACAGGCGCCTTGGCCTTCTTACCCTTGTCCTTACCGCCCATGCGCTCTTGTTGTGATGAACGTAAGCCAACTTTCCTGAATATGCCCTTACCCGTCGAGATGAAACCGTCTGTCGTCTCTGAGTATCCTCCTGACTTGCCAAGCTCTGTGTGACCATAGCTAGGCGCAAAGAGCGACCGAATCGACGGCATTCCCTCACTTTCCGAAGTAGCACTCGACAGGCCAGACGGCTTCCTGATTTTCTTGTATGGCAGGCGACGAGGAGGTAAGCCACCGACAGGCGGCGGCACATCATACTTGTCCGTGATCGACAAGATATTCAGAGGTAGCGACCGAGGCACTTTCTTCTGCTCCAGTGCTGCAAATTCCCCCTCGCTCCCGTCACTGTCGTCAAACTCGTTACCATACCGACTTCCAGCATCCTGCGTACTATTCGGTGAGTTCGACTTGTTCCCATTGAAGAACGGATCCGCATCTCCGTCGCTAAAGCGGCGCGGACGTGTCATCAGTTCAGCGTCAGGAATGCACCGCGAGTCGCTGTACATGCGATTCATGTGCGCAGGCTGCTGGAGCGACGCAAAGTCGTCGCTGTCCGTAATATCCATGGCCACGAACGACCGCAGCGACTCCGTGTCCGAGTAAATGCCCTCAGCAGTCATGACCCGCCGACAGGCAGCCAGTTTATGCAGCGGGTCGTAGTACCCTGGAAGGGAGTGGAAAATGCCCGTGAGCGGATGGTGGCGGAACTTTTTGCGCTCTTCGAGCTCCGCCATGTCGACAATGTCGCTGGAAAAGTAGACAGCTCCCCGGTTTCCAGCACTGCAAAGCGGAGAGACCACCACCGCGCAACAGACCAATGAGCGTTAGAGCGACGAACCAGCAGCAGACCCGGCGAAGCAATTGCGACCACACATAACCACACACACACATACCTTGGCGCGTGATGGAACGTGCCGACATAGGGATTGTACGACGGCAGCTTCGCGAACACGTTGTGGGGCACGACGACAGCGCCGGCGTTGGTCATCGCGGGTCGAGCAGCTGCTGCGTGCGGTTCTCGTCGGGAAGTGAGCGGCGCGACGTCGTGGCCAGTGGACGCGGCGGCGGCGCGGGCGGCGCGGGACGTCTCCGTTTGAAGCTCGGGGTCGCGCGACTCGACAACGTGCCGCATCATGGCCAGAGAATGGGAAAAAGAGCCGGTCGGGGGCACTGGCGTTTCGTATGGCGGTGATTTGTCCAATCAAGTTCAGTGGCGAGCAAATTTTGAACAGACGGGACGATGGCGCTCTTGCCACGGTTTTCGAGACGAGCTGTTGCTGCAGCGGTTTAGTCGACTGCGTTGGCGATGTGTAAACCGAATACATTTACTGCGTCAGAGCTCTATAACGTGGCGTTGGTACCCATCGACGGATATTCAGTAACTTGATCGAGCACGACGTGGCAATCAGCCAGTCCGACCCGTGAGCTTTGTGCTCTGTCTCGTGAGTCGCGAAAGAGCACAACACCCAAAGACGGACGATGGTGCAAAGCGCAGGTAAAGGGCGTGGAGAGTGTGTTGTTGAATACAGTGGGTTTGCGCCGCAAGTGAAGGAACATGTGGCAGATGATCGCAACAGTCTAGCGTAGGCTTGCTTATAGTCTGCAGGAGGCACGCGGTGTCTCGAGACTCGACACCATTGATGTGCACGCCACCGCTCTACAAAGTAGGAGTTCGTGCGATCTGAGAATGGGCGCTTGACATTGTTGCGGCCGTGTCACCGATACAGGACATGAGTCGGTGAGGTTTAGTTCGCGCGTTCTGAACAGCGTCGTTCGAAATGACGAGATCGTCTGTTTTGTTCACGAAGCCCCATCTGGACTTGTCAATGTCACATTTCACGCATAGAGCACGCAGCTGAATGGATCCACAACGGATTTTTGCAAGCGCAGCGCTATCATCGCGTGAGCGCGTATGTGCATGTGACACAGCCTTTTTCTATTTTTAGCGATCGTTACGATGCAGACCGAAGGAGAACGCTGACTCAAACGATTTTATTGGCGTGTTGCGCCTTCTTTCTCTAACGCAGTCTTCTTGACTGCTTATCGCGTGTTGAATACGATTTCCGCAGTGAAATTTCGCAGAATTAGAATCTGACTCCTCTCTGATTACGACGGCAAGTGCGTCTGCTGCCCCAACCCGTCGTCCGAATTTTGTCGATCGTTCTGACCAGGAAGCAATGCGATTGGTTCGACGAATCGATGACGCAGACGCGTCATAACTTCTAGGCCAGCGACAAGTCACGCTCGACTGATCCGGCTTCCCACGCTCCGCCGCCTGTTGAACATGAACGAAAAAAAGGAAAGTAACTCCATGTTCAACATCATTATTTTCTGTGGGGTTTTGCAATGTACGAAGCCACGTCTGCGACGTCAGTGTCTGCTGTCGATACGGTACTCCGACGTGACTCGCCACTCTTTGTAGTGCTTTGTTTACATGGGCGTCAAAACGCCGTAAGTCGAATGTAGTACGTACGCTCCGTGTACTGTTATGGCCCCAACCCGCCCTTGACGAAGTCTAGCGTATTGCATGGGTCTCTGACTTCACTGTCTTTGAACACTGATTGATCTCATCCGAAATGTATCGTCTTTGAAAGCTCTGTGTGGCCGTTCAGTGACTGCTAGCGGTGGTAGTGGTGCCTTTTCTTTCCATGCAATGCTTCGCATACGCACGCATGGGTTAAATCCATTCATAGGATTGTCGAGATAGTTCGTATCGACAGCCTTGTGCACATGACATGCCCAATAAACGTACCTGATCCTCTATATGACCTGTACACGTTTGAGTCCTCTGCATCTAGTTTCTTCTTCGGCCTGTAAATCAGGTCTCGCTGTCAATCTGCTTGTCGATCTGATCCAGGTGTAATGATCGGTGACCCACTAAGCCAGCTCCTAAGTTGCATAAGGCTTGTGGGCATGGATGACTCCAAACATCCATCCAATCTAGTTGCTCCTTGCTAGACTCATCAATTTGTAATTCAATCGCATAACCTCAATCAATAAGCAAAGAACCTGCTGGACCTCACTTTATCAACAAGTGCGCGGTCTCACAAACACGGGACAATGTCACATGATCCCTAACATATTGGCGATCGAAATCTCGGTCGCAACAGTATGTGCTTGATATCGGGACGCATAATTGACGACTGGCACATTGCATCCTCGGGGCTGTGTTGTCGCCCGAGCCAAGCTATGAACGGTGAACCGCGTTGTATGATTTTCTTCGAGGGCGGCGCATTTTTCGAGAATATTTGCTCAAAGTTGTGCTTTGTCCGCCGCGCAGATCTTTTGTTATGCTTGTACGCATTCGGACCCTAGCCATAAAAAAGCTGATGCGCCTGACAAAGACACCTTCGTTTTCGATTCGGTGACAGCGCTTATTGAACAGGCTCCGATCGGGTTGCGTAAGAAATGCACAGTTGACGTGTCTATCAAACTACAACATGTTTGCTCATGTTCAAGCCTCATGGACGATCCCTGATGGATCCATTGACGCTGGACACTTGCGTCGATCGTCTTTGTGCTCAAATGGTTCAGCGGAGGTCAGTGTGACGTTTATCGATATTAGCGTGTCAGATCACTGTATATTCCTCCATTCGAATAGCAATCAAGTCATCGAAATGGCCACTTGAGGGATATGCTGACGTCTTTAATTTGTTACTTCGTCTTCCTAACCATTCCATTCATCTTATGAGTTCGAGCGATTTGTCTGGGCCCTGTGTTGATCGACGTTTTGCTGATCTTGTTATACATCTGAATAGTAACTTCACCGGTCTGTGAAGATCGATATAGCTCTTATATCACTTGGTCGCCACGCATCTACACATCATCGAACTGGTGTAAACTAGCTTATAAGGTTTGGCTTAATTCATCGGTCCGACGGCCTCGAGACTCGATACTATGTGTATCAGCCGCATCGAGCGTCCCACTTATTCCAAAAATGCACCCGCCCCGAAAGTCTGATACGTGTTTGTCTTCCTGTGGGCAGAACACGACGCTCAAGTGTTCGCTGAGCAGTAAAAATAATGCTTCGATCGATTGTTGATGTACAATCAATCGCTGTGTTGAAAAGAGGGTAAATAGAAGAAATCATGCTCGGGTCGTCAGCTCCACTAAGTGACTGTAATTTATAAAAA
>CANTFL010000501.1:0-14689 GCA_947650285.1 Hyaloperonospora brassicae | reverse complement strand
CATGGAGTAAAGAATTACCTTATTCAATCAAAAATGCTTGCTCTTCCGTATCAACTGTTGCAACCTCTCTTGATCTTCGGTTATTATAACACTAAGATCTCCAATTTGGACATCATCAATGGTCATCGCTGTCGTCGACGTTGCAACCTCTGGTGGCACACCAGAAATTGCTCGACATCTTCAACATATAACTCGTATCATCTATGATAATACACTGGTGGAGAATGTAGATCTTCTTCCTTCGCGTCACCGCCGTCTGTAACTATACCGGCTCCTTAAGCTAGTCAATCTTGGCGGATCTGGCCGTTCACGATCTTTTATTCCACTATCTTCCGCTTCAAACTCGTCTGATTGATGAATGGTCGGTCTTTGTAACTAATAGGCGGTTCTACTTTCGACCCCCTCGCCTAATCATCCTGGGGTCTTACACACATATGTGATCGCAACACGTCTATTTCGTCGATCTCCATTCTCTGTCGTCGTCGCAGCTCGGCCTAGATCGCGCCTCGAGATCTCCTGGGTCTTCGGCGTCCTCTGCCTCTTTCTATGATCGAGATAAAACTGGCGTTATTCTTGTGTATACCGGATGGGGTACGAGTGGTCTTGCGTATTTTCAATCTCTTCCGCCTCCAGCTCTACCGTAGCTTCATATGCTAACATCTGTCATTCGTTATATCGTCTCGATACAACCGACGCTTATGCTGGAGATCGAGGTTTCATGTTCTCTCTTATTCGTAAGGGCAACGGGGCGCCATGATTAAGCACCATATTGTGTATCTGTGTTTGTAACCTGCAAAAATATTTTTATGCCCGGTCCGGCCGTCACCGTAAGCACTAAAGCCACATGTAGCCTCACCCAAACTTAAGATTTCGGGGGATTGATCTCGATCCTAACTTCGGTTGACTAGCCGGATGAGAAATTTAAATACCGATCGTATATTTTATCACCAGTGATTTCAATCTGTACGAGTGTCTCCGTCCTGCCAATCTGAT
This sequence comes from Hyaloperonospora brassicae, assembly GCA_947650285.1. NCBI lineage: Eukaryota > Oomycota > Peronosporomycetes > Peronosporales > Peronosporaceae > Hyaloperonospora > Hyaloperonospora brassicae. The sequence goes on along the minus strand of CANTFL010000501.1, from coordinate 13,696 downwards.
TTGGACTTCGCTCGGCAGGTAGAGTGTCTCATGGGCTAAATCTAAATTGATTCCTGCCGGAACAATAAGCCCATACCTAGTATGGCTTCTTGCCCCGCTTGATCCCCAACCCATACGTCGAAATATCAAAACAGCAATTCATTTAATGTTACATCGATCTTGATTATTGTCACCTTCATGTAGGCATTTACCTCGATCCAAACTCCTTTCTGCGTCCGACTTTTATCAATCACACAATCTACCTTACGAGCAAATGTAAGGTCTATAAGTGGGATTTCTGCCCCGGAGTCAATCAACATGGTGGTCTCTCGTTATTTATTTTGCCTACAGCCTTGGCTTATTCGAACCACTTTCCCGTTTAATGATACTTCCAAATCCGCGCGAATCCCCTCGGGCAAGATCAAGTTTCATTGTCATAGGGGATCAAGTATATTCGTCAACTCTGTTAACACCTGAGATTGGAGTAACAAAAGTAGTGCCACCACGTATATTAGCGATCGAATCGATTCGATCGTTTAACGTTTGTTCTCTTTTCTGCCTTTCAACAAATGCATTACTGCAAAGCCTAAAACTCTCGGCTCATACCAGATTCAAATCTGTGGAGCGTCCTAGTGTAATATCTCGTCGATAGTGGGTGGGAACATATCGCCAAACTTGCTAAGCATATAGTGCTACTTGCTGATCCGATTGTGGAACTCCTACATGGGGCACTTGCCTCAGTCATGTATCTTTCCATAAGCTGCACACACGTGCAGGCACTTGTCCGATGGATGCCCTTTGCGGCCACACTTCTGGCACATCCATCGCTTCTATCACCCAAGATCGTCATGCCTCTTCGATCCGCAGTGTGTGCACGCTTTAATCATTACGAAGCTATACACATTGACTTTCATACGCTTCTCACCCAGTTCCGTAGCTTGATCTCACACATTCATCATGCGATCGAAGATCGCGACCACAAACACATTCCGTGGTTCCTCTATCTTGTCCGATCCGCTGAGATGTGGGAATGGACCAATGTCCTCAATCTGCACACAGAAGACTCTCATTGCACGAGCTAGCTTCGCCATTGGTGGGGGGAAAGATGGTGTTGGTTGAAATTATTACTTGTTCGATCCTGTAGATGATTGAACCTGTATGTATTCCATGCGCTGGTAAGCGCGTAACGTCTCTTCCATTTCATCTGCGTCATTCAATCCATGCAAAGAGAATTATTAGCCAGATCACGACCATCAACATTTCAAATGAAGTGTTCCACATGTTTACGACGTACATTCCGCGATCTGTCTAGAGTCCGTATATTTGCTCCTCTCACCGCGACGTTCATTCGATACTGACATTCCAATGGCTTTCCTTTATTCGCTTCTGTGCATAGTAATAATGCCTTCCTACCGACATACAATTGCTTCCATATGGTACAAAAAAATGTCTAGAAGGTCGTTCCATGAGCGAAGAGTAGATCGGCTCAGCTGGGTAAACCAGTTCCGTGCGGGGCCCGTGAAAAGAACATAGACCACTAGGCGCTTTTTTCAAATCTGGGGATTGTTGGCTTAGCGATGCGGGCTTGACCTTGCTGATTCAGCTCCTGGTCCAAACTTTACCACTGCCTATTTCGTCAAATTGCTTCAGATCTGCAATCGCAGACATCCAAATCCTTGGGACGCTAAGTTCATCATCCGGTGCTGTTTCCGTATCTGCTAATCGTGGCCGTCTGAGACGGTCTTGCTCGATGTCTTCTGAATATCCTCCTTCAGAATAATATGTTTCCGATCTGTATTGACGCGATCCGACCGATTCCATCTCGACATCCGTAATAGTTATATTCTGATTACTCAAACGTTTTACAGTCTGACTTAAATAGACTTCTTTGAGAGCTTGTAAACGTCGCTCTTGATAATAAGGCATTATGGCAGCTTTAGCATACGTTTGTAGTGGTCCTGGGATCTTTGGGCTTACACCTTCTCTGGTGCATGCAGCTGCCGAGCGCGACTCATTCTTGGTCCTCACAACGCGATTTTGTAGACGAGTTGCCCCATTTGGTGCCATGCGCCATCAGATGAATACCGATAAATTCATATAATTTGATCTCTGGATTGGCGTATCCAATCTGCGATGGCCCAGTATGATTACCTCTTGAGGCATCTGCGACCGCCAGGAAATATTGATACTCGCGCGCGTAGTCGTCTCTCAATAATCTGTCTGGGGTATCTGCGTTCGCGTGAAGCGCTAGATCTTCGGTTTCATATTCATCCTTTTACGGAAGCATCTCTTCATATCGTAGTCTATACGCCTTAATCACGTAATCTTGTATCCAAATCAGTAACTTCTACGCGTCAAAACCCACCATGACCAATCCTGCACCCGTCACAGTTGATGATTCCGTTGATCGTTAACATCGTCTATGATGCTATCGCTGTTTCTGTGATCGGGCCTCACATCTTTCCGATCAGCCTGGGCTTAAATATGTGTATCACCGGGTTGCTTGTCAGCAACGTCTTGTGAACCTTCCTATAGTACTCCTCCGTCAGAATGTCCACTGCCACCCTTCCATTGTCTCCTCTTCTTGCACAATTTTGGCCGACCGATGTTCGACTTTCATTGGCGCGATCACGTTGCTCGAGCTCCTACGCTTATTACTTTGTCCATGACACATTGGCCTCTTTCTTCTTTGGAATTACAAGAGTGGTTTTAGATGGATTTTGTTCGGTTTTGACGAAAATTGTATACCTTGCGAATAATGCTTTACAGCACGATCCTCTTTGTTCATCAAAGAGACTTCAAGATATGTCCAGTTTAATATTCCAGATCGAGCGAGCGGTTGTCCTTTTTTACTTTTTGGTACTAAAGCCCTCCAAAAAATCTGATAATTCGGGGTTCCGTTTATTTCACACGTCTACGGCGATATCTCTGCCCCGGACGCTTCAATCATGGATTCAATCTTGATTTTGGCATTCTTTTCAAGAGACGCACGGTAATATACAGTCAACAGAAGATCCGGGCACATGCATCATTTAGCACGAGTAGTGATCGCAATTTTGAGGGGTCGATTTCTAATTTTTTACTCGCACTCGGACGACCGTCTAATGGAGGGAGTACTCCGATTTCGTGTTATATTCTTTGCTCACCTTGTGTACATGTCGGTGAGGCGGATTGCACACTTCCAGGGGGACTCGAGTCGATGCTAAGCTCAATTGTGGTTGGGATTGGTGATGTCTCGTGGAAACCTTCACACGATAGCAAATGTACTTGAAAGGTGCTCGATATTCGTTACCTTGATCTCTACGAGATCGCCTTGTCTAACGTAGCTACTTGATTTGAGAGCCTTTTGACCCCATGAGTCGTCTCGCGATCTTGCACCCGTTGCTTTACGTGCTAGGAGCGCCCGATAGCAGTTGGGTTTATGTTGACGTTCATTGATCCCTGGCCAAACAATCCAGGGATATAACTTGATTAAAGTATGCAACTTTCTTGACGTCGGGTGGCCAATGATTCAACCCGAAATAGAAAGCGACAAAGTCCTTCAAAGCACAATGAACTCCGTTTATTGGTAACCTTTCAAATCCAAAGAAGTAACAGATCGATAGGCCTATCGGTCACACGACTTACGAAGCCACGCGTCACCTTCCCAAGAGGTCGGCCCCTTGTACCTATGTGGTTTACACCACGTGTATTTTCTATGAAACTTTAGCGTGACGTATAGCCGACTTGTGTACAACAGATCGAGATTGAGGGATCAGATCAATACCAAGGGATCGTGTACACAACAGATCAAGATCAAGAAATAGGATCGAGTCCAAAATTCGAATCAATATCGAGAGCCACCCATTCCAGCCCAAATTCTTATAATCAGAATCTTTATCGAAGTTTACAGACGCCTTCGATCTGCTGACTCTCACGCCCAACGCAACGATTACATCTCGTGATCACTTTACCACAGTCAAGTGCAGAATGATAACGGGATACGCGATGGGGACATAACAGGTACAGAAGAAGCGAAATTCTCAATGTTGTTATTCCAATCTGCCAGAGTCATAAAGAAGGTCGTTGCAAGATTTCAGACGCTTGAGCAAGTACTTCTGCACGAACGCAAAAAATCCAAGAATCTTTAAAGCTTCTTCACATCGACAAGGGAATGATCAGTCGGAAACAGCCTTGACCCTTTCGGTATCACGGCGTCCGACGATCGTTCTTACTGTGCACCCAACAAGTGGTATTGCGCTCACCACAAAATATACACTTCTTCAAATTGGCGTAAACGTTTTGCTTGCGCATAAGTTGAAGAACCTTATGAGCGTGTGGCCTTGTGAACTTCCACGTCCGTCTTTATATCCATAGACCGGCTATGGACGATCACTTTGTCACGGGTATCTCGGTGCGAAATCCTGCACCGATATTACCCGATCTGTCGCACATCTCTCGTATGTAGCATGGGCTTTACTTATCCCATGTGGCATCACTAGCTACTCCCACAGCATACCGCTTGGGGTGCTCACTGCCGTGTACGGAACATCCCGTTCACGCATGAGAATCTGATAGAAGCCATCCATCAGTTCCATGGACGAGAAGATGGTACTCTTTGACATACCATCGATGATTACGTCCTTCCTTGGTATCGGCGTCTGAGCCGGTACCGTTGCAGCATTCAATTTGTTGAATGCGTGCACTATCCGCCATCCTCCTGTGGACTTCTGCACACAGAAGTTCGGAGATCTGTGAAAAGAATTTGATTCCCTCAGATGGCCCGCTGCAAAGCAATCGGTAAAGAACAAGTCGATCGCTTTTACGTTTTTACGAGGCAGTGGCCACTGCTTCATGACACAGTACTTCGAGCCCGATTTGAGCTCGATCTCGTGTCGAGTGCCTTAATCCTTAGGCAACTAGCATGACACGGATATAGGATACACGTCCTTGAATTCGATCAAATCCTTGCACAAAGGATTTGCCTGAAGCGACTACCAAGATTGAGACGTGTATCGCTCAATCCGAGTCCTCTCATCGAGGACACTTTCGTCCATCGATGAGCTGCTGAGAACCCGTTCATACTCAGCAAATACTGTGGCCGACCGAATATCGGCCACATACTCATCCTCTGTGACGAGTATTCAGATCTGCTTGACTTTGCCACTACGCATATCACGCAAGAACCGTTTCGGTTCTAGCGTTGGCAACTGAGTTAACTCCGAAGTTAACTTCGGAGGCACAATCAGATCAAGCGTATAAGCGCCTACACTTGATCCGTCATTGACCAAGACGTTCAACGTCTCGGTTTCTTCCTGGGAACTTGCTTCCACAGATTGCTGAGGGCCTAATCCCTCAGCAAGCGACTCTTGAGGAATTCCTATCTCAAGCACGTGGGGGTTTATTCTCTCTACGTCATCTGACTGTGGCTGTGCAACCACAGGTAGGTCTTGATCCTCTACAGTCGACCCTCTAGTCGACCTAGGATATCCGTGTTGCCGCTTGTGGGTAACCGGTTTTCTCTTGCTAGGATGTCGCTTGCTAGGCGTGCATCCACGTCCCGGTCCACTCGACTTATTCGAGTGGTTAACCTTCGGCGCCGCATGTACCTCTGTACAGCCACCGTGAGTTTGCTCCATGGTGTAGAGATCAGCTACACTGAGGTGTTTTGCAGTCGTGCTAACGACCGTACCGCAAGTGAGGCCATCGCGCTCACTCGCAGAACATCCACACGCTTGTGGACGCTCCTGGACGTTCATCAAATGAATTTCTGATGAACAAGTTTCTGGCACCTCGAAGGATCGATTCTGACTATTCACCCTCGGCTAGTATCTCATGAATTTAGGCAATCATAGGATGATATCAAATATGTCATCCTGATCCAGTACGATAAAATCGTCATCATAAAGTTTGTCGTGTACCGTGTGGTGGATTCCGACTACACGTTTCTTTACATTTTATCGATGTGCCTGTCACTAGATGTACCATCATTTTCGTTGGAGGGATCTCTCACTCAACATAGTTGAGTCTTTCAGCCTCTACTGACTGTCGACGAACCAAATTGCTTGACGCAACACAATTAGCTATGGCGCGAAGTGACAAGTCCTTCGCCACTTTCAAGTCAAATTGATATGTGATATCTCATCATTACGTGCAGAGGCACACAACGATTGTGTGTCAGAAGAAACATTCGTCAAGAAATGTGCAAAGGCTCTTGATGTTACTGGACCAGTAGGGCGCTCCGCCCCTACTGACCCCGTCCATTTTTAATTGTCCGCTTCGCTGTTTCGACTTTGCAACGGCTTCGGACCCTCTTCCTCCAGTTCTCCGAGCTCCCCGAGGGTCACTGCTTTATGCACTACGAGGTTCTGAGCGGGGATTACAGCATTCATTTGCGTAGTGTCCTAGCTTGTGACAGCAATGGCATCCCAGCAATTGCTTGTCGCACGCAGGAAGAGGTCTCTGTCACTCTCAAGATGACCAAGATTCCTTGGCTGTGGACCTCCGGCCGCTGGTCGTCTAGATGAACGATAAGGGGTCAACGTAGTGTGAGCCTGTTCCACACTAAAGTATCATGCTTCTCGGCGTATATTACTTCTAAAAGCGTCTTCAGCTCTCCGCAATACAGTTAGTCCCTGACGGGGCCATCTTTAAGTCCTTAGCTGAATATTGTGTTAAACTCAAATTCACTCATAGAGTTCGCTGCCATGCAATTTGAAAGGTAGCGTACATATTGGGCGTAAGGATGAACCTAACGCTTACCCTGTTTAAGTTGCAGAAGCTTTGATAGAGTGCTGAAGTTTGCCCTTGGCGGTTTAAATGTTTTGCTGAATAGGGTCATAAATATCCTTAACGACCCAAACACGTCAAGGTCGTGCAAGTTAAAATATAGGGCCTATTTCCTGGCGTCCCCTGCCAAGTATGACTGAGCAAATGAGACTTGCATTTGCTTATCGTCGATGCGGCGACGGGCCTCGATGGCACCGTCTACCACGACGAATCAGCTTGACAGAGATTCTTTCTCGGCTCCCCGGTACATAAAGGTCTCCAGTTTAAAAGCCTTTCGGCGACTTTTACGCGTCGAATCTATGGACTGAGACTGTTGTTGTCTCAGGGTTTCAGTCTACTGGGGTTTTGTTGTTGCAACAATATCACCTGCGCTCGTGACTCATCAAGTTCTCGTTGTAAGAACTTGCTGATGACGGCATGCTGTCAGTCCCTATCCTTTGAGGATAGCATGGCCCAGATAGCGTCTTCGCCAACAGTCGAGATTATTCGTTTGATCGCACTGCACTCGACATCGCACCTAAAAAATGGCTTTTACGACATGTTCATGTTAGGCTTTGCGGTGATTGTCCTAGGAGGGACTACGAAGTGCTATCAGGTGTTAAGGGGTGCCGGCAACTATGTATTGAACCTGTGACTACGCAGTGAACTTTCATAGACAACAGCGAAGGTCACTGCCCTTTTTAGTTATATGCACGATTCATTGGAAGGGTATGACTAAGGCAAAGACCCTACGTGTAGAAAAAGTAAATTTGTTAAATTATATAATTAAGTCCAATATCTCTTGTTTTCTAAAAACATATTTTACTTAATTACATTAATAGAAAAAAATTATGATGACATCCATTCGCCACCCAATGCGCGCGTCTAGCCGCGACTCGTCCGTTGATATATACACAAAATCAACCACTGAGTAAGCCTTTGGGTCATATCAAAAGTATCACCGTATATAGTGAAGAAATTATCAACATAATATTCTTAACTACCATTTCTCACACATTGTGATTTCATGTAAAGCGCTACCCCGTTACACATCATGTGCCACTGTCCTACTGGTCTACCATGAGGCATCCTATGGCATTGACCTCGAGCTATAATGTAACGGGGCGAGCCCGTTACATAATAATTGATTCGAAAGTACCATTTTTAAATATAATCTATTTTGATAATATTCAATTAGTATCACCCGAGAAAAGCGATGTTGTCGGAATATTATCTCTAAGGGTAATATTCGTGGAGGGGTCCACTTCTTGGTTGATGTACCGTGTACATAAACCAATTTAATCACCAATGGCTGCTGGACTCGCGCAATGGGTGGTGAACAGAAGACCTACATAGGAGACAGTAGTTCAATATAGTCAGATTAAGACAAAAGATGATTTAGGAAGAAAATAACCATATTACAAACAGTTCTCCTTTTCCCTCAAGGCAAAGCTTTCAGGTTCTGTATTGTCTTGGTCGCGCTTCTTCACGCTAATTGTGCGTGACGTAGGGCGGACGCATCCTTTTATTTAAATTAATACAAGGCCTTGCTTAGTTATCTGAGCAAGAGCGTGCCTCATTACAAATAGGACGTATTGACCTAGATCCTTGAGCCCTCGTTGACGTTTGCACACACTTGTGATCGACAAAAGGGATGGCCGCGGGGAATGATATATCCACGTGCAAGGAAGACGTGCAAGGACAATTGGTGGGTATTAGAATATCTATGCGCGGCGCAGAGGCGCTTACACTTCATAGTAGCTGGTCTTTCGGTCTACGATATGTGTGAACGAAGGGTTATAGCACTACATCGGGTCGGTAAGCGCGATAGACGAGATTGCGTTCTTATCGCACGATAAAATAACTTAGCTGACCTTCCGTTCGTGCTTAGGAGGCAACAGCTTCAGGCAGCATCGAGAAAAGTTGCAATACGACGAAGTCAAGGCTGTGTCAGCCTGATCGAGCTTGCGCGTCGATTGATGATGTCTCGTGTCGATTGACATTACAAGCCAATGACACTTCTGCACGCTTGGTTCGAAACCCTCGTCCAGTCAAGCAATCTATTTCGCAGGTAACGCGATCGCTACCGACTACCACATCTTGTGCAACAACTGCTTTGTCATTTTTAAGTGGTGATTATCCCATAGAGGTAGCGGCTGCATTAGTTTGTCACAACGATCAGTATCGTCATACACTGCAATTGAAAGCCGAGACAGTTGTGACACAAAAGCGTATACTAATGTTAGCACCTTGCGCGAATGCGCGATATCTTGACTGAACCCCTCAGCCAACGCATTCATCAATGGGCCTGCACAGAGACTACTCGACAGAAATTACGCTTAATATTAAAGCGGCAAGACTGGCAAACTACGAATTCGAGATCCTTGAAACCAAATCGCAAATTCCGCTAGTGCTTTAAACCAGTCTGTCAGGAACTTTGTTGTGGCTGCCACCGGAGCAAAACGTTCTTCGTCCCCTTGAACTATATTGGGATGCTTGACGTCCAAGATGGCCACTGTCCCACGCAGACCCTTCAAGTGCTTGACGTTGTCTTCGCAAGCGTGAAGAGCTGAAGTTGCATCGGAAGTGGCAGCCGTAGAAGCCACTGGTCCAGCGCTTGCTCCAACGCAGACGAACGTCGAGAGCAGAAACCAGCACAACAGACGCATAATATTGGGTCGGGCGCGCGATACGGACGGGAATACGTTGTGCGCACGAAATGGAATCGACACCACTAGGTCAGAGGAGCAAGTGGACCGGGGTGTGGTCTGCGGCAGAACCACGTGTTCTGGAAACGAAATAATCGAAAGTGATGACAAGATAGAGCCCCTTTGCACTTTTTTCTCACGATACTAACTGGGTGGTGTAGGTCTCTTGATCGCCACTCGGAGTAATGCAGCAACGGGCGCGACTGATTTTTTTTGCAATTCCGTCAGATTTGAAAGTGGACCTGCGGGCCTCACCACACTTCAGGTATGTATGAGCGTATCAACTGGTCCTCGAGAGTCGCAGTGCACAATGCAAAGTACCAGTCGTATGAGGCTGATCGTCCTTCCCGCCGGGAAAACCTGCCATTTGAAGTCTCCCGCAGTGTGGTGTGTACAGTAGTGCCTCGATCGTGGGGGCGCTTAGCTCAAACGGTAGAGATCTACGAATGCGGGAGGAAGGGGGATCGATTTGGGATCGATATCCCCAGTGCCCACCCTTCACTCCCCAAATTGGGCTCTTCAAGCAACAACAACGGATAGAGACGGACACTTTTAAGAGCCAGTCATTCGGCCCCCTTACATTGGACGAGAAATCCCCCCATAGTGGGGTCAAGGTGGTAAGGGCGGAGGCCTTTGCTCCGCTGCGCGTGCTACGGGAGGCAGCGCAGCATGCGACCCGAAAGGAAAAAATCCACCGGTATCCTGCGGTGCGGCGAATGTCAACAGAAATCGACGCCTCGTGCCTATGTAAGTTCCTGCTTTTCACGTGTTGCCTCCCCGCGCCGACTCGTTCGCTGCGCCCGAAATCCACTCCCACGATGTGAACTCTCCTCAGAACGTGATGATCTGTTGAGATCCAGTACCGGTCGTTTATGTAGAGTAAGCACCAGGCCACGATAACATTTGTCTAATGGTGCACCTGCGCACGTCCGCATTAGATTGTGCAATAGGATCGACCCGAAGAGCAGAGCAAGTCGGTCACCACGAGAGCGACCAGGCATTACTTCAAGGTGGCACGCTGGGACTTCCTGACTGGAAAAACTCCTAGCCATGCGTTTTCTGTCCTTTGAAGCAGTGGAAGCGCGACGAGACGCACAGCCCAGCCATCCTGACAAGAGTGCGCACAACGTTCTAACCTCGGACTTGGTCAACAGTTATTACCACGTGGCCTTTCGAGAGTGCCCCCGTGACGTCTGGAATATTAAGCCGAATGCGGAACGTGGTAGGAGAAAGTTCGTGCCATGATAGATGACCGAGGTGGTTTCCACACAACAGACATCTTACAAGTGATAAGTAGCTCTAATAGACGATCTGACCTCTCGGTAGTATTTTGTCCCTCATCTGCAGACGCCATCCTTCTGACGCCAACCAATGTCGCCAAACAAGTATGGACTGAACGCATGTGCATTTCATTGGTGTCCATGCGCACCGAATAGTATCCACAGCAGCCGCGCCGCAAGTGCGCAAGTTAGTCCTGATATCGTTTTCCACCTGTCAACGTCACGTTATGACCATACTTGTACATACGCGTAGCTTTCTGCGTCATTCAATAATTGCAGAGTGGCAATTGCGAGATGATTGTAGCGGCGATTGTGAGGCTGGGTGCGTGGTACACAAGGAATAGTGTATCAGTAGTTGCCCGGTATGATGCAGTCGTAGCAAAGCCCGGATAAGGCGTCGACGTTTGGCCTCTTGGAAGTAGACTGAAGTGTCCTTTGCCATCCCAGTCGCAGGCATCATCAGTGCACGCTGTTCGTTGCAGCTGCATCGTAGTAGTCGATACATCTCGGCTTCAACACGCCATCGACGGAGGTTGATAGGCAAAGAATTCGTGGATGTTGTGTCGCCCCATGGTACACTAGTGCATTGGTAAGCGCAGTCGATACCACCACCACCTGATGCAATAGAGGCAGAAAAGCGTCTTGGCGATACGTGCGACCGCTGTTTATATCGACACTGTTTACAAACACGACGTCAATACGTTTTCGGTGCAACCAAGCAGTGCAACCAAGCGGTGCAACCAAGCAGTGCAACCAAGCAGTGCAACCAAGCAGTGCAACCAAGCAGTGCATCCAAGCAGTGCAACCAAGCAGTGCAACCAAGCACATGATCTATGATCGTGCGAAAAGAAACATAAGGGAGCAATGGTCGGCCACAAAGGCGCGACAGTCACTGAATGAATATACCTCAGTAGAGACAACGCTGTTGCAGCATCTCTACGGTACATCAGCTCCAGTGCGTGTAGTATTGTTATAAGAGGGTCGCACTGCAACAGGCACGAGAATCATACCCGAAACAGTGCCTAAACTTTTGCGTACCAGCCGTAAACTTCGCCTCCACCTTTTTCAGCCCATCCGCGTTTGGCGCACGTCACATACGAGTTACGACGACCACCACCGGCATTACGCGACCGAGCGAGCGAGAGAGCGAGCGAGCGACCGACAATGACAATGACAATCACATCGAGCATCGACATGAACGCCGAGTTGGCGCAGCTCGGGCGCGAACAAGGACACTTCCTCCAGCAGCGGAAGCGTCCGTCGGCAACTGTCACTCGGTGTGGCACTGCTCTCGAAGCGAGCATCAGGCGGGCACCCGAATCCAGAGCTCGTGGATCCCGCGCCTGGACACGGCGCTAGTCAAATGCTGAAGAATGTCGTGGAGCGCCACGCGACGGTATCAGTGGGTCTTTACGAGCGGTTGGTGCTCCGTGGGTCGAATCCAAAAAACCCACTGGGGTTTCCAAGTGCCGCACGACGGCAGGGGCTAGGGGACAAGAAGGACGATCGTCGTGGTCGTACGAAAACCTCTCGTTTTGGGCGACGACGGCGCGTAGGGCAGCAGCATGCGGACAAAAAGACGTCAGACACGGAGGAAATGCGCGCAAATGACGCGATGAACCGCGCGCGCGTGCGGGACATGAGCGCGCAGGAGGTACAGGAAGCGCAGCAAGAGCGCGTGCAGACGCTGGACGCGCAACTGATTACCAAATTGCGGAGTCGACGCCAAACTGTGGAAGTCAGAGCGAGCATTCACTCGACCGAGCGCGCGCGTGTGTTGACAGAAGAAGAAAAAGGAGAAGCAGCAGATGGAAAAGATGGAGACGATGGGAACGATGGAGACGATGGGGAGGAAGGCGTGACACGGGAGATGCGCGCGACGCACATGATGCAACAGCTGGCAGCAGTCAAGACTGACGAGAAGCTCCAGGCGTAAGTCGAGCTCTTGCTACTGGAAGAGCGTGCGAAGCTCGAATGGACGCAGCGCCAGAGCGGGACGATCAAAGACAGAAGACGGAGTGGACAGCATCAAGCGCGTTGCTTTGCAGACGCGACGCGACGCGACGCGACGCCTCGAGCGCTTTGACTTGGACGGGAACCTGCTCGAAGCGACGGACGCCGAGTTGCCCGTGCATTCCGGTTTGTTCCACCACGGCGACGACCCAGAAGCTGCGGGGTACACTGTACCGGAGCTGTTGGACCTCGCACGTAGCACTGTGGCGAGCCAGCGCGCCATGGCGCTCCAAGTCGTGGCCAAAATTTTACATCGACGACAGTTGCTGGCAAACGCTTCTCGTCCTCTTGTACCACGACCATTCCCTCGTGCATGGCAATGACGCTTCGAATTGTGCTGGACGACCAGAACTATACGGCGCTAGGTACTGCTGTGTCTGCCCCTCATGCGTTTGCCGTTCCTGTGGAAACTGACGATTGTCTTCTTGACAAGCGCTTGTATCATGAGCTCAAGCATGGCACCGTTGTACTGCCTCCGAGAGTTCACCTCCACCGCAACGGACATGGCGCTCAAACGAACAGCGAGGACTGTGACTCATACGACGCTGAAGAGGTGGTGTACGTTGACACAAGCGAGGCTGACGATGGATCGAGCATCAGCGACGAGGATATCGCGGCTCTGGATCGGTCCAAGCTCTTTAAAAAATGGATCTAGGCACGCGGCTATGCTACATTCTCGAGACGATTGAGCTGCTGAGCCAAACGCCGCAGCGAAAATGCTGGAGATTCTGACCACGATAGCTCGCCATTCTACGGGTGCAGCTCACGAACTCAGCCCAAATGCCTGACTGTTGTGATTGCTATAGCAGCGGGGCATTAAAAACGGAGAAGTGTTGATTTTCCAAGAGGGTAACGCACGGTCGCTGCAGCTGTCGTTGAAGGTGTTACAGCTGGTGCGAGGCCTTTATCAGGGACAACGCAGCGTAGCTTCTGCATTCATAGCGAACGGTGTTATTCACAGTACGAAAG